>KB672253.1:111987-136199 GCA_000349105.1 Anopheles epiroticus | reverse complement strand
CTTTGCCTCGTTAATCTGCAACCCGAGGTCTTCTGCCGCCTGCTCGATCCTTTGGTAGGCTTCCGCCACATAGGAGAGCCGCAGACCAATGATGTCGATATCATCAGCGTATGCCAAGATCTGGATTGACTTGTAGAAGATGGTTCCCTCAGCTCATTTAGTAATAAAATGTATTTTTTTTTTCTTGTCCGTCTTGTAACAGAGCCGTATTAGTTCCTGTAAACCATAGCAAGCATTCAATTTTATTCACATTGCTTTTTTATAAGACCGGTAGCAAACATTTAAACACACTCTACCTGGCATTACAGTCATCATTTCGCTGTACAAAAGCCAACAAACGGGCTATTTTTTCCTGTCCCTTGCGTACAGATGCAACCGATCCGAGTTCTGTCCTGGCTCGGCTTAAAAATAATTTCCAATAAAAACTTTTAATTGCTAAGAATTTTGAGCCTTCCTCATCTGCCTCCCGTTCGGGTTAGCAAGACAAACGAGGCATTTTTGCGACTGCACCGTTCCCAGCGACCTGGTCATAAATATTATAATTCAACCAGATTTTGACACGTTCTGAGGGGGTTTCCGCGGTCTGTCTAGCGAGCCATAGCTAATGCATCGGAGAAGGTTGTTTGAGTTTTTTTTTGGTCGAGGTTCAAAGCATTGCCAACCTACCAAACGAGGACGAAACGACAAAGCCAACGACGAAGCAAAAGGAGCAGGCGAACAAGCACACCGCGACGCCGGATTATAACAATATCCTCTTTAAGCGAACACTCGCTAATGTCCGCAAACGGAGGTAATAAAAAGTGCCGACACTTTGCGTGTCCCGCCGTATCAAATACGAAACCGGCCACACTCTTCTCAGCTGTTTGCAGCGGTTTTTGAAGGTTAAACATAGATAGCGCTTCGAAAGCAGCAAGCGAGTGCAACACAGCCAGCACAAGTACGGCGCACTTGTGAAAGCGAAAACCGTGTGAAATACTCTTCATTTTCAATTGAGTAATGTACGCCGTTGGTCACTATTTTGGACGGGATTAGTTGAGCAAAAAAAAAAGCTGTGGGCACAGTCCCAAAAGACGCCTTCTTTCCAACACGCTCGCCGGAATAGGGAGGGCGAAAAAAAAATGGTGCGACAAGGGAATCGCGTTCCTCAATCTTTAATTTCGAGCAGGAACCTGAAGGACCGCTAGCCAAAAATCGGGGTTTCGTCACTCGAATTATTCTTCCACCGAGATTGAGGGTCGGCTATCCAACGCGGCCCCAGCAGCACTCGTACGAATTATGTTTTCTTCGAATGCTTAAAAATATCATTAAATGTGGTGAAAATTCGATTCCCTCCGCTCGGCCGCGGCCAAGTGCCACAACGCAGCACGATGGAAAACCATTACGGGCGGCTTTGTCAACTGTTTGCCCCCCCCCCCCCTGTTCGGTTGCGGACCGACGGCATGGATGGATGGATGGATGTGTTGAGGTCGTCCACAGCATCGCAGTACACAATACATACAGCCGTGTGCGATTTTCCACCCTGGTGTAGTGTTTGTGACTGGCCCGCCCCCCTTTGGGTGTCCCCGCCGGTGGAAGACGCCGGCCCTGGTGTGTCCACGGGCCACGGCGTGTCCAACCAGCACCGGGGAGGACATCTATTTTTGGGGCCGGTTCAAACCCACCGTGTGTCCCGCCGATCAAATACCCGGGGCCCACCCGCTTGGTCGGGTGGAAAATCGGCGTGAAAAAGACCGAGCGTGCGGCATGGCAATAAGTGTCAGGAAAATTTATCTAGACCCCAGCTTCTCGCTGCCCACAGCGACAGGCGGGATCGCACACAAACGATCACGCAGTGCGTTGGGTCCGGGTTTGGTGCGTGTGCGTGTGCGTGTGTGTTGTGCCTATTCTTTTGCTAATGACGGGTCCGGCCGGCTTGGCTGGGAGCGTGAAACCACGCCCTGGGAGGGCGGCCCAGCTGCCCAGAGAACCGGACAGAACCGCCGGCCTGACTCAACACAAACAACGACGACAGCCGCACACACCGGAAGCGTCACAAGTACGATCGGTTTGTCCTGCGACCTTTGCATGCGGCGATGGGAAGCGAGTAATGGGGAAAACGCAAGTGGCTCTTAATGTGTTACAACATTTGATCGAAATTGTGTCACAAATCGACAGGAACAGAGTAGCTCGTCTTTAGGGCGGTATGCTTTACTTTTCTGGCCGTCTTAACGTGACACAATTATAAACTACAGCCTGTCGGGGAACATGTCGGATGGGACGGGTTTTCGTGTATTGTGTTGCACGACGGTGGAGGGGATTAGACATGAATACAATTTATTAATTGAACAACCGAATGCTCTCTTTGTTTGCTGTAGTGCGGTGGATTTTATTAGGTGAGGTACACGAGCTTGAGAACAATTATATTATGAGGTTTCTGTGTTTTGGTTTGGATGTAACTGATGAAGAGTCACTTAATGCAAAAGAGATGTATGAAGTAATTAATCCTTTCTTGTTGCTTTCTGGATTGTTGATTTCACTTATGTGATGATACTGACTTTAAAAAACACTCTGTTTTGGTAATTGTAAAAAGTTATAAAAGGAATACAACGAAGAAGCTTTATTTCCTTTATAACATCACTTGGTCAGAGATTCTAGGCTTTTGTACGGACTGACTTAGGGAGGTTTTGAAGTATTTGCTTTTAGAGTAAATATTTTTAAATTAAATTGAACAATAAATAAAACCTTATATTTTAATGCAAGTATTTGTGTTTAATTTTATTTTTATTTGATTTTACTTGAATTGCATTTTTCATAGGCAAATTTAAAATATTTGACTACGCTCTAATAATTAGAAATTCTAACAGGATCTTCTGCTATACACCATAAACGTGAATGCATTTTGTAAGATTTGTGACAAGCTTTTTGCTGCTTCCTCAGGCTGGTTATACACATTTAGAGCCAACAGTGGCAACAGTATAACTTGATTTTGGAGATAAGAAATAAAATGTGATCAAGAAAGATCATAATTTTACACTAAACTTTCTTTTTAATGTATAATTTTTTTTTGTTAAAATATTGATAAAAATAAATATCTCTGATAAGATCATACGCCTACATGTGAAATCTTTCAGTGTCAATCAGGATACCTTAAGCAATAAGAATGATCTAAATTTAGGTGAACTTTTCGCCGTTCTGTTTACTTTTTACCTATGCAATGCTGTTGAGCAACGTGTAAGCACGTGACTTTTTACACGTGACATCGTCATCTCTGCTCTTAAATCCTTCGTTAAAGTTCAAATTTGCACACCATTTTTTCCACACCACAAGCCAAAAACGAGCCTTCAAACCATCTTGCTGACGTGTGGTCTCGTGTCCTTTACTGGTTGGTGGCAGCACCGTCAAACTAACAACAAATAATTAGGGGGCCAGTTTTACCACCCGGTGCCGCAGTACAAAGTGTAAAGTCAGATTGCACCCAGGGTGCGACAATTCATCCTACCGCGCAAAGGTTAACCCCTGTCACGCCGTCCTTGCGGGAGCATAAGGACCGGATTTGTGCCAGCAGTGTCTAATTAGCTGAAAATTATGTCCACCTGCAGCATGAAGGGAAGGCCCTTTGCTTTCTCGTACTGTAATGGCGATCGCGAAAAAAAGAGATCGTTTAAGTCTTTATGAAAAGGACAGAAAGATTACGTTAAAGAATATTATTGAACAAAGGTAACGATCGTGGAACGATATTTACCATTTCTTCAGGGAGCTGTGAAGATGTCAGAACTTTACTTTTGTAGCGTCGAAAAATCCTCTCCGACACAGCAACAGCAATGAATGGATCAGATTTCCGTGTTTGAAAACCGAAGCCAAATGGCAGAAACATGTGTCGCGGATCGAACCTGTTGCAAGCGCCCGGTGGCAGTGGTGTTCGAAAAAAGGGGTTAAAGTATTTTTGTAACAGCAAGTCAATTCGTCACCCCGCGCACGAATCAAAGCGAAGCGTAAGCAATCACACCAGCGGGAAGCGCAACGGGCTGTCGCTCGTCTATGACAATGGCTACAAACGTTGGTTATCGTGTTGGGTGTAGTTTAAGGGGTTCGAATATTAATTTCAAGTTCGGTTGCCCACTGTGACCCGACCCGGACCGCGTTTCATCCTTATATTACACTCCTTCTCCTTGATGTGCCATTGCAGAGGAACGTGCCGTTTCGTGCGATCGAGTTTGCAACCGTGCCGACTGGCCACGGATCTGCCGGTTCGAGCTGGTGGTGGAAAAACGCACCTTTCGCCATGGCAGGTAGGTTATGCAACCGCTTCACACTCATACATACACACGTCACAAGGGATTAATCAACATCATCTCTCGCTCATAAATCTATATTTACTTGGCTCTTCAAACTTTGATGGCCTACCGTAGCCCTGCAAGGTTTGTACGGATGAATGGCAGGTATGCGCTACGTCTGTTGGGTCTTTTTTTCGGAAGGAATTCAACGCACTACGAATGGCATTTTGATCAAAGATTATTGTGTACAAAATGGGGTTAGTTGCAGAACGAATGTTGGAGCAGTTAACAAGAAGAATTACCAAAAAATAACATGAAATTTGAATAGACTCAATAAAAGCTCCATTTCCAATAAATAAACGCATATAATTTTATCTATTCAACCAATACAGGAAAGCAAAAGATTAAATAAAAGGAAAATTTGAAACCAAAAACTAATAAAGACTAAAAATTAAATTTTAATCACAAATAATTAGTAAACAGATTCCTGTTAGACGAACGCAATAAAAAGAAGCTTCAGAAAAGATTGTCAACGAAAAACGAAATGTAACTCAAGAAACTACACATTTTTCATTGATAGAATAATGAAAGAAGGGAATGGAGTATGAATGAAAAATGAAGTAAGCGATATTTGAAAGGTTAAAGATAAAATAATTAGGACAATGAAAATGTACCTAGAAAAAGATAAAAAAGACAGATAGAAAAAGATATATAAAAAATGATCAAGAAACAAAATATTCCAATATTAAACATTATGGTGCAATAAACTCATGGATTCGACATAAAACCTTAAAGATAATATATTTTTACATATTTTTAGAAAGATGCTCAAGTCATAAGCAAAAATGTAATGTAAATTTAGCTTTTTACATGCTTTAATGGTTCTCGATCCCTGTAACAAATGCTTCTAGTTTGATTACAAAAGTATTATAATTTGTCACGTTAATAAGCAATCCATCACTCTGTAATTTACAACACTTAAAATGAAAACAGCTTCGTCTGTTGAGTTGTATGCTAATGCAATTTTAGAAATATTGACAAATAATTCAATCTAATGGGTTCATGCCGTTCCACCTTCTTCCCGTGTTGACGCCTCCTTGCAGCATCATAAATCGTTCAAGTTTGTCAGCAAAGACTCACAACCCAGAATCCCATTTTCATCGGATAGTTTACCACCAATAAACTATTTTCTATTAGCTTGTCGTCGAGAAGAGATAAAGACAAACATATCGTGAGAAACACGACTCTTCATCTAACTTATCCTGCCTTTCCTTTTTGATTGCAGCGCTCCTATCGCTGACAACGTTTCGCTGGCCGCTGGGAAAAGTAAGTCCACCGAGTCGCCCATCATCGTCAGCTACTACACCGTCAATGGGCAGTACGTTGGTCCCACGCTGACTGTGTGCGAAAACGACTTCCTGGTGGTGGACGTGGAGAATCGGATCCCCGGCGAGAGCATTTCACTGCACTGGACGGGCCAAAGTCAGCGCCGGACGCCCTACATGGACGGTGTACCGATGTGAGTTGGTGAGCACTGGCAGATAAATCATTCAACCGTTTCACTGGTCGCTGGGGGTGATCGATTGGTTTGGGGTGTTCGGTTCCCGATCCGTGGAAATTAGTTCGATTTGATTTATGTGGTTGTGCTTAGCGCAGCAATTGGTTTTTGTGGAGGGAGCAAAATTTACGTTCTGCTTTTTATGTTTCGGGGAACGATGTAGTGATCTGATTTATGGATGATTTTGTTTAAACCCTCATTGCAGGATAACGCAATGCCCAATTGCAAGCTTCACCCGTTTCCAGTACAAATTCCAGGCGGACCGAGCCGGCACTCATCTGTACCATGGTTTTGCAGGATCGGAGCGTACCCGAGGGCTTATTGGGGCGTTCGTAGTTCGTTCGGCGTACGAGCATAAACAGTCTCCCGTGCTGAGCGTTCTCCGGCCGGATCCCGTCTGGTTGGTAACGGAGTTGACCGGAGCGCTGGCAATCAATGGACAGCGAAACTGGGTGCAAACGAACGCTCCAAATCAAACAGCAAGCAACCTCCGGGTAAGACTGCTCTATGCAGTGAGTCACTGTCAGCATTGGCTCGAGCTGGAAGACCACGACCTGCACGTGCTGACACTCGATGGAAAAGCGCTGGACCATGAAGCCATGTCCGGGGTGAGCCGTATCCTTCTGCATGACGGTGTCCGGATGGATCTATCGTTCACCCTCCGAATCCCACCGGTGGACGGGGGCAGAATTGAGCGAGATTATGAAATTCGCTTTACGCCGCACGAAACCGGCGCGAGTTCTTGTGGCCGGGCCGTGTTTCACCTTCGCTCCGAGTCCCTTCCAACGGGTGCAAACGGTGCGGAAAGTATTAAATATAATTTAATCTCATCCCCATCGTCTACCGTCGTGCCCCAGCCCGCCAAAGCGCTTGACCTCACCGGGACCGTCTGCGAAACGGCGGCAGTTCTATGCCCGCAGGACCTACGCGGTGGACGGGACCAGTTCCCGCGGGCTCTACAGGACGGGTACGACACGCGGCTCGAGTTTACGATCCGCACCCGGCAGCTAGCCGGTGCAGGACCGTTCGGAGGTACGCAAACGTAGCGCCAGAATGCGCCTCGCTGCGCGTTTGCGAGATGCGCTCGGATGAGATAATAATAATTATTCGAAGCCGGGTACTCGCGAGGCCTCTCTCGCGAGGGTGTTTTTTTTTTTCGAAAACGGTGCTCTTTCAAATGTCGTTTTCTGTTGTTTTCGTGTCTCACACGGTTTCTCCTTCCCGCTTACACCTACCGCAGATCCGACCATCGAACCGGTGCACTCCGTGAACGGGTTCACCTTTGCCTTTCCGTCCGTGCTGATGGTGCGCGAACCGGCCAGCGGTGAGCTGTGGGCCCACACTTGCGGTGCCCATCGGCCGCTGCCAAGAAGCTGTCAGCCGCTGACGGCCCGGTGCGAGTGTGTGCACGTCGCGCACATCGAAGCAGGTCATCGGGTGGAAATGGTCCTAATTAATGCCGGTAAGTCCGCTCGGTTCCGTGCGACCAACTAGACCACCACCGGCCCGTCGTTTGATTCATCCCTTCTTTATTACCCTCGGTACAGATACTGCGGTCGATTACGTGTATCACCTTCACGGACAGAGCGCGTTCGTTGTGGGCCATCGGACGGGGACGGTGGCGCCGCAGCTGAGCGCACAACCCGTGCAGCGAGACACAATCGTTGTGCGGCGAGACTCGACCGTTGTGGTGCGGTTCGTTGCCAAACAGGCTGGATTATGGGTGCTGCGCGACATTGGCTCACCATCCTGGTCCCGGGGGCTCGATGTGGTGCTGAACGTCGGAACGCCCCAGCCGGACATTCCGAGCAACTTTCCGGCCTGTAGGCATTTTGTTGGTCCTAGGTATTTTCTAATTTGAAGGCGAGGGTAAGCTTTTCGGACGTAACTTATCGTTCCTATGTGTGATAACTAGAGAGGGATTGATTGGATACTTTAATTGTAGTTTTACATCACAATAAATGCAACGTGTAGCAATTGAAAACCATTTCGTAAGATTTAAAGATATGTTGAAAGCAAACAGAAATTGAAAATTACTACCCAAGATTGTGTTTTAAATCCCCTTCTGTTCCTTTTTTTCTTAATCTCTTTTTGTTGTCTCCTGATTCCATTCATTCTCTTTTCTATAGTCGCTAGGACTTTTTCCCTTTTTCCTCGTTCTAACTCTTTTATCTGTCGCTGTGGAAGCTAGTTGCCCTGAGACCTACATTATTCAGCATTATGTTGAATTTAACTATCATAAAATTCCCCTCAACTTCATTTTTGCATATAAGGATCTGAAGTCCTGCTTCTAATTAGTGATGATGGAGATTTAGAATCTTATCGAAGACTAACTATGCCAAAATGTATGTACACATCAAAATGCTTAAATACTGGACATCTACCGTTGTACGAGATTTAATTTTTAGTCTTCAAAAGTTAATTTTCAAAGCCGAGACTTAAAATGTACGAAAATCGAAAGCTCAGCAAAACTTCCTACGATTGCATACATGTGGGCGTATATACAAAACGCTTCAGCCAAAAGAATGAAGCGTTCTCTCTACCGTGTGTCAGTGATTCTCAACCTTCAACAAAACTTTCTCTTTCTGTATACCCTTTACAAACTTCCTGACATTTGGATTCGAGGTTTCTTCATTTTGTTTCATTTTATTAGTTTCTCCTTAATAAAAAAAAACGATACGGAGTTGGGTATAAACGGTGTACGTGTAAAAAGTCATCATATGCGAAGTGATAGAACAGGGGCAAATATAATATCGTTAATTGGCACATTATTTGTTGTTCGTGGGCGGTTTAGTCCTTTGTTTCCCCTTTTCCGTTGCCGACAGGGATTTGTAGACACAAACACACAGAAACATTCACGATTGTTATTCCAGTTTAAGGTTAAAATACATAGTGAAGAAAACTGGGTCCATTCATTTCTACAGTGACTGGGCGTGCGCCACTACATAATGGAGCAGGGCATCGCACAGCACAAGGGAAGACAGACAGGCACAACGGCGGCACCGGATTTGCTCGAGCTCTTGGATTTACTTTCCGCCTCGTATTTGTACATCCCGCTTGCCTTCGCATACTCACCCTGGGGAGAGGAAGAAAATGAAATGGAAGGAATTAGTACGTGAGCCTTTACAACAACAATTCAAATGATGATTAGTGTTGGGAAAAATTATGTTTTGGAATTTTCTGCAATCGATTTCCAAAAGTATGTCTGGAGTCATTTTTTGTAGTAGACTCTGAATTACGCTCCGGACTTGAAACATATTTTGGAAAGAAGCCGAGCCGATTTCGGAGTCAGTTGCAGATGCAAAATCGATTCTAGAGTCGAAAATCAGACAGTTCCGATTCCGAGCTCCCACCAGTTCAATATACCTGTGATCGCCAGCCGCTTGCTTCCATCTCCTTCTTGGCAAACATCTCATGCCCCGGTGGGTAGTACACCGGTGGACCGGCAATGTTCTTCGATGCCGTCTGATTGGGGACGTTCTTTTGATCGACCGCGTCATCGATCGGTTTCGGACCGGTTCCGTTCCGCTCGGGCGAAGGTCGCTTCGGCCCGGTGCCACTGTCCGTCTGTGATGTCGTCTTCGACTGGTAAATGATTTGGCCGTCCTACGAAAGAAAGGAAGCAACATTGAAAAAAGCAAATCCTCGCCATGACACTCGTAAGCGACCCTTACCTCTCCAAATGTGGCCATAAGATCATCCAGCCGGCGGGGAGGGTTGCCATCGATATCGCTTCGATCGATACCGTCCGTCGGGAACGGTTGCAGCAGTGGTTCCCGTTCGGCCGGGGGCGGATACAGATTCCGCGTCGCATTGGTCGTCGTTGAGCTGTACTTGTATGTCACGGTGGTCGGCGGCGCCCCACCCTGCGGCTGCGGGTAGAGATTGTCCGCCACGGGGACGGGTGAGCCATACCGATTGTTCGTGTTGGTGCGCTCCTCGCGATAGATGTAAGTGGTATTGTTGCCCGGTGGGTATCCCGGTTCCTGCACGGTGTACTTCATCGGCACGCCGTCCGGACTGGTCGCCGTCGGGGGCGGTGGTTCGATCGCCCGGAAGTTACCCGGATAGCCCACCGGTTCCGCCGGCTGATCGGGATAGTAGTTCGTGGTCGAATGTTTCGTGTCCTTTTTGTAGTAGATGGTTTTGGCCGTGTTCGGGGGCAGCGGATGGTTTAGGATCGTCGCCACCGGGTACTCCTGCACGTTGTTGGTCGTGTTGAACGTTTCGTTTTTCACCAGCACCGTCTTGCTGCCCGGGTTGACGTGGTGCGCCGGATGATCCGCGTAGCCGACCGGTGCCGGGAGCGTGTTGGTGGTCTGGTTCACCGCCTGGTTGGTGTACGAGATGGTCTGGTTCAGGGTGGAACCGGGCGCACTGTCCGGTGGCAGCTCGTACGTGTACGTGCGCACCGTCGTGGTGACCTTCGTGTTCGGACGGGGCAAAATGTCGTCCGACAGGGGAATACTGTGCAGCACGTTGGCGGCGTCATCGACGTGGACGGTTTCGTTGTAGCGCACGTGGCGCGGCGTAAGATCCGAGCTGGGCGAGACGGTGCGCGTCTCGGTGTAGTACTCATCCGAGCGGGCCGGCGTCATGGAGCGTTGCGGTGTGGCCGCCCGGATGCCACCGTAGATGCCGGAGCTGTCGGAACCGTACGTAACGTTCTTCACCGTAGTCATCGAATGGTTCTCGTACGGTGGGCTGCGGTGGCGCGAACGTGACTGGCGCACCTCGTAGCTGTTCGGCGAATCGAACACGAGCTCCCGGTTGACGGGCTGCTGTTTGCCGCCGGTGTTACTGTACGTGGTGGTGGTTTTGATGATCTTCGTGCCGGGTTCGCTGTAAGCAAGTAGAAGATAGGGGGTTATTTTTTTGAACGCAAGTGGAATGTAATTATGGTAATACTTACTGTAGTCCAGAATCGATTCTATCACGGCTCAATGTTCTGTTGCCTAAATGAAAGGGGAAAAGCAATAGCAAAAACTCATTAATATTTTTGTAAAAATGTAAAATAAATGAAACAAACGATGACGTTGGTTAGTCAAAGCTTAATGACAACAGTTTGATTAAAGTCATTGTTTTATGTCTAATCGTACTTTCGAATAAAAAAATAAGATATTTGATGTTCTTTTTTCCAATATTTGTGAGAATATTTTGAGTACGCTTGCTAAGACACATTACAGTTTCATATGTAATGATATTAATGAAGATGAGTTCCACCTCTTGTCCCGTTTCCCATGGTTAGATACATTATCCATTGCCACATTAACATATATTGAAATGTTGTGAGCCTTTTTTCCCACAAGAGGTTTGATGACTACAGTTTAATAGTGTTTTCACACTATTTTGAATCTTCTGGAGTCAATATTTAAGCATTTTAGGAGTCAAAAATGACCAAGTAAAACAAAAATGTATTTATGAATGTAATTTATCAATAATAAATTTAAATTATTAAAGGCCACAACGGTAAGAATTTATGTTTGTCAAGTTTAATAATTATTTATTATTATTGATAATTTAACAAATTCTTAAATATATTTTAAGATGAGTAAAAAGTATTCTTAAATATTTGTAGCTAAAATCTATGCATCATAACTTTCTACTTCTAATTTCATTCAATCCACCAGGCTTCTCCATATTCACCACAAACAAAATGGCCAAATGGACGATTGCTTAAAACGCATTAAAGGACGTTTGTTTACCTTCAATCCAATGTAAAGCAAACACAGACCAAAACTGTATCCAAATGATGTTCCAAACCATTTCGTGCGCTTTGCTAAAGTCGCTGACCCAGTTCGTGCGCTAGAATCAGAACGGCTTTGAATTGTGCTGTGCTAATTTTAACTTTTGTTTCACCTGACATTGTGCTACTTTCTCGCGCAACCAAGTGTACCGTCGTTGCGGTAGTGTCGAACCGCTAGGAACCGCTAAAAGGCCACAGCCGAGACCACCAACG
The DNA here is from genome assembly GCA_000349105.1 of Anopheles epiroticus. Classification (NCBI taxonomy): domain Eukaryota; kingdom Metazoa; phylum Arthropoda; class Insecta; order Diptera; family Culicidae; genus Anopheles; species Anopheles epiroticus. The sequence continues at coordinate 124,429 of KB672253.1, read as the reverse complement.
CAAGTCCAAGATGGTTTTAGTAGTTCGGCGGAAAACTACCCAACCCGCCCGCGTACACCGTTTGCCAACGTGAAAACGTCATTATGATTAATCACAACGCCAAGACGGACGTGTGTCTGCCAAAAAAGAGTACTGATAGAGCGTGCTGCTGCTACTGGTAGTGGTGGTGGTGCTCTATTTTTAGTTTTCAGCCGAAAGCTGTTTTCTGTTGTTTTGGGATACTCACTTCGATCGAGCGATGAGTCGCGCTCACGTTCAAGATCATTCAGAAGCGTGTCGAGCTGATTAATGTTGCGTTGGTACACCTCACTGACGGACTGATCGGTGCGTCCGGCACCGCCCGCCGGGAGTGTCGCCGTCCCGCCACTACCGCCGCTCGATTTGTACTCGTACTTGGTCGTCTTGTAGATCTTCCGTTCGTTCTGCGTGAGTCATCGTGCAACACAGAAGCAAGAAAAGAGAAAAACGATTAAAATCCGTAAATTGAGAGCAGACGACTGTGCCGACCCGGCTGGCTTACCGTAATGGTGGACGGGCTGACGGAGCGCTCGCGGGCCACCGTTGTGACATTGGCCGGCTGCAGGTACTGCACCTCGCGCGTCGACGAGTAGTTGTTGATCGGCTGACCGAGGGAGCTTCCCGGCCGGGAAACGCTTGCCTGCAGGTCCTCCAGCAGATTATCTGGTTGAGGAACGGAAATGGGGGGAAGCAAAGCAGATAATAAAATAAATATTTAAGTAAGAGCTTAACCGGAAGGGAAATGAAGATTTGCTGAGCGGGTGAAGCGGGCCCCGAGGGCACTTGGTTCGCTCGCAAATCGTTTGGTAGATTTAATAAATGAACAGTACTTTATCCGTGGGACGAAAACAGCTGCCACAGTATTGCTTTAGCTGCGAGAGCGTGGCTTGAGAGCGACGAAAGGGGAATGTTAAGATTGGAGACGATGATTATTAATTCCAATTAGTGACTCGCTGCTAGGAAAAGGTTCATAATGAGAAATGCATGTTGCTTTCTTTTCCAAAGGATGCAAACAGGTAAGTAAATTAATTGAAATCATTAAAAGTGAAACACCTTTGAAAAGAGGGTTGACGAGAAACGTCGTACTAATAAGTTTCTTTTCTTTTATTTATGTCCACAACTTTTAGCACATTTTTATGGCACCATTCTAAGCAATCAGAAGAGACTAAAACAGCATAAAACTTTCCTTTCCGTAACCTTCATTTATTGCTTCAACTGGCAGAAGAAAAAGAATACCTCAAAAGAACGGTATTTTCATTTACGTACAGCTGGAAAACCACACAACCTGCCTTTTCAAACTAACTAGAGCATTAACGATCCTCTTACTGGCGTCTTTCGCTACGCCGGGAGTAATTTTCACCGACCACCGTCCTTCGTCGTTGCTATTTATACTTTCAATCTTTGGAGTGAATGTTGGGAGATGTTACGAATATGCATATCTCCCTAGAGAGACGCTTGTTTAATGAAAAAAAAGTCGCATTGTTTTGCACTGAATGAGTCATATTTATTAAGCTTTTTATTTTATTATAAATCTTGTAACACAAACCATCAAGATTGTATGCAAAATAATCAGAGTTTAACCTAAAACCGCGCCTAACGTTCATGTGGTTAATGATTTTCATTTCCTGAGGCTATTAAAAATGGAATCGGAAAGGATACACCAGGGTTATCATTGTGTGTCAGTAGGAAAGGCAGTCATTATCACTCTGTCTACTTTCTAATAACATGCTTGACCGAAACTAGTTACTGTTCAAAATGGGCAGCTATGCGGAAAGGCTTTTTCATAATTTCAGCGATAATCAGAACCACAAAAGTTGTAGCAGACAGCAAGGTCTTTGTGATGCAAATCTGTTCTTTCAGTCAGGGACTTGCAAGCAATTTTTTGGAGTAAAAAAAGGTATTCAATAATCGAGAATAATCGTCATGAAGGGACTTATTCGATAGTGAGTTTTATTATGAAATGCTAAAATCCTTAAAATGAGGAAATATTTTTCCCAAAAACTCCACAAAAACATTCTCCCAACCCCTGTCCTTTGTCCACTGGGCAACACACCACAAGATTACAGTCCGATTGCACCATCATCATAATGCAAGTGCAAGTGAAAATGCATCTCAAAATTTCCTCCATTGTTTGCCAGTAAAAGAGAGTGCATCGCATTGTGTGTGGGATGAAAATTGCTTCCAGCTGTTCCCGTACGAATGACTCATGTGGAAAACGATAGCCGTTAAGGAATAATAGCAGCTCGTTTAAGCTACAGTGCTCCCAGCAAATTGGAATGCCATTCAAGGATGACAAGAAGCGGAGATGGGTGGTGTTTTAATATCAGAAAATGTTTTCAAATGAAATGCATCATGAAAAATAAATTGTTTGCAGCAGTAATGCGCTGCATTATGCAGCGATAATCATTCATCCATCACTTACCCAATCTATTATCGAACTGATGGCCGTGCGTGGTGGGTGAAAGCGACCGTGAGGGCGACATGACTCGCACCGAGGACGAGTACTCTTCCCGCCGCTGCTCCCTGGTCGTCATACTGGGGCTGCAAGAGCGAAAAGAAGCGGTGAAAATATAAATCTTTCATCATTTTTAAAACTGATTCACGCTGCCCGTCTCAATGGGGATGGAAGAGAAATGAAATTAAATCATAAGAAATGACACGGAACGAGAAACGGCTGCAGTGTCCTTGCGAGAAGATTGTGTGCCAACCGGGGCATGGAATTGTGCAGCGCATTTGTGCGCACGTGGGCACGACGGAGAAGAGGCGTCAAGTGCACACCGAGAAGGACGTCGGAGCGAAGCGATTGGAAGTGGTCATAAATCGCAAACGGACGGTACCGAGGTACGGAGCCGCATCTGCTAACGAGATCAACGAGCAGGTTTGCAACAAGCAAAACCAAAAAAAAAACACAGATGCCGATTCCATTCCACATCAGCGACACTCACTGTAGAAGTCCGAAGAAGGAGAGAAAAACAAAAACCTGTTATCGACCCTGGGGTTTCTTTGCACCACCAACCGTGGGTTCTCGCTTAACGGTGGCACGGCGCACTCCTTTTACAGCAAGAAAACGAATTCCCACTCTCCGGGACACGAGAAGTGGCAAGGAAACCCGGAACCGATGCGATGGCCTCGGAACGAGCTCAGCATCCACCAGTGTTGGGCGGAAGTGGCACCGGGGAGGGGCGACGCAGGTTGCCATTTCCGAAGAAAGAGAAGTCTGTCACGCGTGCTCGATAGCTCACGGCAAGAGGTGGCCCTGTGAACACACGGTCGGGCACGGTTATTGCCACCAGCCATGGAGAAAAGCCATGAGCGCAACCCGTAAAAGGGTATCGACGATGGTCATGAAATGTGTATCTCGCAGCTTTAACGGCGAAGTTGAAGGTTGCGGCAGGTTTTGGCCCGGCTGGCTAGATGATGCTTCTTTAAGTCACTCGGCCAGTCGAGCCGTGCCGAGGGTGTTTTTTTTTTGGCAGAATGCCGGATCATCTTCGACCACCGACAGAATAAAATGTTGAAACAGTGTCACAAACAAAGTCCCACTTTTGGAGTGCGAAAACAAGCACCCGTTCAACGGACAGAAAGGAGTGTGAATGGAAAAGCTCCATAATTCCGGCGACATCCGGCACCGGCTGGTGCCACGGGATGATGTCAAAGCCGTCTGAAAGAGTCATTTCACCTACACACTTCCGCCGGAACACGCCGCTGTCGGGGGCGGAGTCGTGAAGCTGAGAATTCGTCATAAAGCAGATCGCACACCGCGCTGATGTCACAGATAGTGCGTTACGTCAGCCTTTTTTTTGTGGTTACGTTTTTCCTTGCGCCGCGCCGGAAAAGGTAAAATGTCGTTAAATTTTAAAGGCGAACTGAGAGTCTGTTGTTCTTGGGAGGAGAATTTTAATGTTATTGGGGGTTTTGCGTTAATTTATGACAATTCTTAAGATTTGGCCCTTCAAGCCGGATAACACAGTAAAACTGATTGTAATAGAAAATGAAAAGTAAACTCGTTTACAGCCGAGTTAAAGTGAAATGTTTGCAAATTGTGACTAAATCAAAGAGTAGATTCACAGATTTTCCAGCATTTCCATCGCGCAACTAGTTTTTATTCTTCGAAAATTGCGCGAAAACCACCTGCAGAAAGCGGCAAAGGTTTGCATGAAAAGCTCTTTCGAGCAGAAACTTTGCAACAATTCATGCTAACGAACCACGACCGTACCTCCCGAAGGGCTTCCAAGAACCGCAGAACGGCCACCAGAAGATTCTTACGACCGAATGCTTTTGCTGTTTGGTTTTTGAGGTTTTAAAGGGAGGTACTTTGAAGTACTACACCATCATGCCGTCGTTAAACGATCCATAATCGCAACCGATGGCGTACATCAGCATCGGCAGCGGCAGCAAGTGACCTTCCGGCCTCGCACGATGGCGACTAGCGGCGATCGATGACATCATAAAGTGTCAATTTGCGCCCCCGCAACTATGGTCATAAGTCCCACTGCTACGCATCGTGGCAGCGTGTTCAGCGTGCCCACGCGAAGGCAAAAAAGCAACAGTGAAACACTTTGATCGATCACGATAGTGTGGCGAAGGTTTATTTTGTGGGGCAAAGAGATTTTTAAACGCAACAGCAGCAGCGTGAGTGTTTTGCCTTTTGCTTGACTCTCTCTCTCTCTCTCCCTTCGCTGCTTGTTGATTCGTGCTGCATTTACGCACTGCAGGCCCCACTCCCCACACGCCAGTGTGTGGTAAAACTTGTTTCTTTGGCGCTATAAAAATGGTGGCTGCAGCGCTGACGGGCCAACCTGTGTTGCGCCTTTGGTTGGCGCGCACAGTACACATGTTTATTTGCTTTGCAACACACGTATGCGGGGATCGCTTCATCTTATACCGGATGGTATGTTTTCCTGCGCCAAACGCCGGCCAGAAGAAGCATCGGATCGGATGGCGTTTGGAGACCGGATGTACGAACGGGCCGTGAGCCATGCATAGTTAGGGTGAAGCTGAAGAGGCTGCACTCGAACGCTGAGATTGTTGCGAGAAATAACCCTTGAATGGGAAGGAAGCGTCAAAGTCAAGGGAAATGAAGTGCAATTTTGAAGTTCACTAGCGCCACCAGGCGGTATCTGGCAGAATTATTTAACATCGTTCAGGCTCCGGAAAGTGCTTCATTTTTGCATTATTTACTCCAAGACTGGCAGAAAAGGATTGTAATACAAAACAAAATCTGTGAAATTTCCACGCTTCTTCACATTGTCACAAGTTGAAAAGTATACTAAACATTACAATTACGAGATGTGTGAGCTTTTGCTAGTCGGCAGCAGGAGGCGCTAGTATTGAGTAATACTTTACGAGAGACTTATGCTCCGACTTTCATTTGAAAATACCTCTAATGAAATGGTGTCCTTTCGACTTGAAAGTTAGAAGAAGGTAACTGTAGAAATACATATATAGTTTAAATTTATTTGTCGAGTAATAATTACTTCATATCTTATTTTAAATCTTCTTGGTTGAACTGCAACAATCCTAGTAAAAATTTATGACTTTTATAACGTTAACAAATGTAAGCTTCAATGGAATAATTTTTGTATTTTTCTGTTGTACAATTTCTGTTGAACAATATTTCTGAAGTTAAGAAAAATTGTATGTCTGGGTAAGAGAACAAAAGGGAAATGTATTTAATCGTGAGAATTATCTGCTAGAGTTATTTTACTTTATGTGAAGTAAAAAAATATATTTATCGAGACAAGAATTTTAGAGCTCAGCAGAAAGGTAATATTATCTCTAATAATTACGACAAAACACAAAACAGCATCTTATTACACCGATACTCGATTGTTTCTAACGATAAAATTGTTGAGTAAGGCATCCCTAATGACATGACTGAAGCATTTAACTGTTTGATGACTAGCAAAGACTATAAAACAAATAAATAAACACATTTAAGGAATAACACCTTAAAGCTGTCCCACAGACTCGCACAATGTAAAGGTGGATTCCTCAACCATCTTAAACTAAACACCCGCCGGAGTGCCTCAAATTTCACGCTACGTGCCTGCCTAACCGCCTTCAACCAGGCGTGGTGTGGGTACCTGTTAATGAAATTATTATCGCTCCAAAGGTTTAGCGTCTCGTGCCGTTCCCTGCTAACCCTCCCGACCGCACCCCTGTCCACAGCACCATCATAATGCCACGCACACAAACACACCGGACCGGAGATCATATGGCCCTGGGGCAACCCCTGGGTTGCTGTTTGTGTGCATTCTCTGCGCCAAGCGCGCGCTTGTTCGCGACCAGTGTGTGTGTATGACGATGTATTTTTGGACTCCCTCGCTGTGGTGCTGCTGCTGGTGGCTCTCATATGGTCGGAAATTCCTTAAAATCTCGTAAACAATCCATCCGAGCCGGGTCGGGACCGGGCAGGATGGAAGCTGCACCGGGAAAAAGTCAAATTTTCAACGCTAAAATTAGAAACTCGCCCAACGAAACGGTGGAAAATTCGATCACCGCCACCCGTAACACGGACGGCGACGGGTCGTGCTGGGACAGTCGAACGCCGTCAAGGAACTGATTGGTCGTGGAAGAAGAAGAGGGAGACAAATGTGCTTTAACCGGAGCGGTTTTTGAATGCAAAATACGGTCCGGTGCGCTGGTGAGGTGAGTAAATGACCTTTTGGGCAATGGGGCATGGACAACTTCGGGCTTCGAAGGTTGGCCTCCTGGAAGGCAAAGAAACCGGAAGCACAAAGTGCGCGTTATGACGAATCGACGACACTCGTGGTGGCCTGTTTGTCTCCGTCCGTCACACGCCAACCGCTTGCACGGCCAGTTCAAAGACACCATTACGTCTATCAGCGCGTTAAGGTTCGCAGAAGGCACACCATTCTCGGCTCTGATTGTTGACTTAAGCGTACTAAGCGAGGCGATGGGAGAGGAGACGTTTTGATCGCTTGAAAGCCGGCTGGCGCCTTCGAGAGCCTGCATCGTGGTTGCATCATTGTCGGACGTGCAGCGACGAGTGCAGGGCCACACACACACACACACGCGCACTCACGTGCTTATGCAACGTTTAATCTATGCACGAGTCAATCACTGCCACCCACGGCTTTCGTGTGACGGGTGTGGAAGGAGAGAGAGAGGGGGACAGATCAAAGGCTTTAAGGAAGAAGGGTAGAGATTTATGGGAAACTGATTCGTTGCTCCAAAAGTGGACTAAGGGTTTTAAGAGGTTGGATTGGGTTTTTTTATAAGGAGGAGGATGCATCGATCATACGGTATTTGGAAGCTTAGTTTCATGCTGTGTGGGAAAAGTGCGTTAAACAAATGATCTGTTATAAATGTTTATTTTGTTAATTGAGACAAAGTGAAAAGACCATATTTAGGTTCGTAAAAAAGTTTGCAATTAGACCCGTGGACATACCTGTACAAGCTAGTGGGACGTTAACAGGTATTGCCGGATTGAATAGTTATTTGACATGACCAAAATTGGTTATTTTGTTTATAAATTTTGGTTTCTTTTTAAAATTTGTTTATTGATGGGAAATCATTGGATAACTTCGACAGAATGTTACCAAGAGCAGCGCAATGAAGAAGAAAAAATAATCCAGTACTACTCAAATTCCGAAGGTGTTATTCCTTTAGGATTTGTGAGTGAGAAAGAGTTCTTCTACTCAAAACCAACACCCTTACACCTACGGTAGATGTATTTGATTGACTGAAAGATGCGATTTCTTGTTTTATGCATTTCATTTTCTTCATCTTCTTCGTCTTCTTTGACACAACAACCCTTGTAGGGTCAAGGCCTAACCAGAGCATCAGAGTGTGCTTTGGCTCTTTCTATGACTGACTGTACCTATCGATTCAGATAATGTCAATCCTGCGTAATGGGTCACGCCAGCGGTCCGAATGGGATTCGATGCAAAGTCGGGCCTGATCGCATGACACAGGCCAACACCGCCACCAATTAGTCCTCCGAGTCGTCTACTTATATTTTTATGTATTTGGCTGTGAGAAAATTTCTTCCTAAGAACGTAAAACGCATTTCTGACACAAAATCAATATTTTTTCTATCATACAAAAATATTTGCAAACACATACGCTGATAATTCTCCCTAGGTGTGTGTGTGTGTATAGAAACCTGAAAAATCTTTGGATACACTTGACGAATTACTTGCAAACCGCACTAACTAAAACAACTACAACCAAATAGCCCATAGAAATGTCATACATTTTGCACGCAAAAGTGCACCTGCATTAAAAATCGATCCAGCAAAGTACCATTTTGGGGGAAAGGACAAAACCCCAAAAACCGCCCGGTTCCGACCGCAAACCGGTAATCTAGTGAAATCGAACTCAACCAACCCACGCGCACATCCCACACACGCATACACTCACACAGCCGCCACTCTCTGCTACATTGTGCACCGAAATGTCGGTCACAGTGCAGCAGCAACAACGAAAAAACTGGAGCGAGAATACAAGATACAAGACCTGCGTGTGCCGGATGAGTGCGAAGAAATACAAAAACCACAACAGCAGCACCGCCGCACACACTAATTCATCGTCGTTGCAGCTTTGCAAGCGTTGCTGTTGCACCGCACTGTTTGCATCGGCTGGTGCGGCAGCTCTGCAGCAGCCCACCGCCGCCCATCCCCACTCAAACACACACACACACACACACACCAAGAGGGAAAGAAAGATACGTTACGGGCCTGAGCGTAAAGTCAACAAAGTGATCACATTCGGGTTCTGTGCAGCAAACAGGGCGTCATCTCCCGCGAGGCCTCACTCCCGTGGACCGTTGTCCGTGATGAAGCAACATAAACATTTAATTAAGCACAAGTGCACTTTCTGTTCACCGTGGCTGGGTGTGTGTGTGTGTCTTCGAGGCCATCAGAGGGTTGAAATCCGCACAGGGTTGCTACATGGGCAACTCCTACAGACGTTCGTGTATCAACGTCTCGTCGGTTTGTGGTTTGATCAAGTGCCGAGAGTCTGGGTGCTTTACATTCGCCACCCGTTTGCGAATAATGGTATCCCGTTGACGCGGCCCATATTGTGACGCGATAAATTAAGAGGAAAGCAAATGCGTGGGCAAACCTATTCAAACCACCGGTTCCACCCTCGGATAGGATGGTGGAGGTGGTGCGCCGGTTAGTGATTATTCACGTGCATAAAAATAACGATCCCCAAAGGTGTTATGAAATCATCGGCTTAATTTGAGTTTTACGCTAGCAATGTTTTGTTTGGACAATCGGATGGGACCATACCACACCACAGTTAAACGCTTGGCTCGTTGGTTTCAAATTACAGGGGCGCGAAGTTTGAGAGATTTGCCATCTTCCTTGCAGAAGGGACAGCTTGTTGTTTTGGGACATGCACGGTGAGCATGTTCGATGTAGAATAGCGAACGAGTCAGCAGGTTTCGCGGTCAGAAGCGCTGTTGGGGGGAGGGGGGATTTATGACCGGAAATTGCCAAGTGACACCCCTGGGAGGGACAAGACATTTTGGTCCTTCGTTATTGCTGAGATGGTTTGTGATTGTCGTTGAAATGCTTAGCTTCGGACAGCCAGCAGGATCTACCAGGAAAAAGTAATTTAATATCAAACAAATTGTAGTTAACCCACAAGAGCAAGACTAGAGTGTCTCAAGACGCCGTTTGCACTACTTAACCAAAAATAGAAATAGCAAAACAACGATGCAACAGTTTCGAGCAAGAAATGTTAATTTCTAAAATCATTTCACCATCATCCTACAGCTTCTGATAGTGCTTTACCCGCTTGTGCCAAACGGTCCGGACTTGTTCATTTCCCTGTTCTGCAGACGTCGCCCTCATCATCTCTGCATAATGGGTGCTGCGAACCGGTTTGTGGTTTGTATTTGGAATGCTAATGTTTATCCAACAGCACACACCACAAGAATGTGTCCCCTTTGATCAGCGGAACAGGGCATTTTGGCATTTTGCGTGGCTTTGATCGATGGAATGGTCGCTATGTACGACGCCACTTGTGCAAAGGCAATAGTTTGGATGTTTGCCAGAGGGTAGGAAACGTTGAGATTGTGAAGAATTATTTAAAATGCAGAAAAAGGTTTGAAATTATCTCTTTCCATTAGATTAGTTTTTCCATTAGAAAATAGGATTTGGATTTGGCTTCTTGTTTCTACGAGGCAGTTTACTTCAAAAACATCCAGCAGCTCGTTAAAAGCAACAGCAAAAAAAAAACCGCTCCCGCCGGTTGTTACACATTCTTCAAGGTCACGTCAGCTTCGGAAGACGGCGCTGGACCGCTACTAATCGCATCGGCACACACGATTCTGACAAGACAAATAAGTCACCGCTCCCGCGATCGACAGCCGTAAAGTGATAACTTATAACCATTTTTGAGCTAGGGAAAGAAGACACATTTTACGAAGCGTGTGTGGAACGAAACGCTGAGTGGGAAGCTGTCGACAGCACTTTACGAGCTGATTTATGAATCTCCCATGCATTTATTCTGCTGCTAGACGCTCCGAGCTGAGCTCATAGTGGTTCCACGATTCGTCTTATTTTTTTTTTTTGACACTGTAATTCCACATTTCGTTCTCGAATGCAGTTTTCGCGCTTGACACGAGGGCTGCATAGGAATGAGACCCATTCCCGTATTGCTTCCAAATGAGGGGGGCAGGGCGATACAGATAGATCGGAACTTTCGGCACACATTACACGTTCAGTTCAGCGTCCATCAGTGTGTCTTTTGTCCCACTCACTAAACCACACTCTCTTTCTCTTTCTCTTTCGCTCTCTCTATCTCTTTTCTTTGGTCTTTTCTTCGGTTTCACAATCTCTTAACATCACTTGTTCACCTTTAGGAATTACCTTTTTCGGCACAAGGGAAACACAAAACAACGAACACTCTAGTCGGGAGGAAAAGAACGAGGCTCTACGGGGATCAACACAACAGTAACCAGGCGAAGACGTATCGTCGTAGCGCCAGAACGTGGACCGCTTCAATGTACGCACCGACTCAGACTGACGATCGGTGTGGCGTCGCGGCCAGCGTCAAGCATGTGCGCGAGTGATCAACGCCGGTGTATTTAGGGGATGGAGTTGGAGGGTTGTTCGTGCGCTGGTATGCGTTTGGACCAGTGATCGGTTTGCGTCGGCGGTTGATCGCGTGGTTGCTGTTTGGGTGTAGAGGTGTGTAAGCGCACCTACACAACAGAGGAATTGGTATAGGTTCGAGTTGCATACAAGGTTGCGTAAAAGTGTTATGCCCCAAAAACAACCGTACGCAATGTTGCGTGACATGTTGTATGGGTCCCTACAATCGACGATGATAGATTGTTGATTTTAAAATTGTCGGAAAAAAAGCAGATCTGGCAGCTCTAATCTCACTTTATGCTGATTCAGTTTTGTATAGCTATTGTACTATGATTTATATCTAAACGAGCTGTATTTAAGAAGCTCAATTAGGAGCTTGGAAACTCAAAAATACAAGTGTCGTAGTGGAACTGAATTTAAACTCTTTATTAAGGTTTTGCGGAATCTGTAAGCTGCACCCGCAGCAGTTTCGATCAACTGTGAAGTCTCTTTAATCACTTAACGTTTTGTTCCTGTTATTCGCTGCGCTGCGCGTGTGGGGAGTTTAACTGTTTTGCAAACACTTTTGTACACGTTTGAACGTGTTTTTTCACGCTTTGTAATGGTACTTATCGAAACAATTGTATGGTTTATGTCACATTGACGATTAATCGATCAATTAAACATTATTTGATTATTAAAAGTTGATTGTTTTTGGAAAAAAATATTTTTTTCTTCTCTTTCACGCCACGAGCTGTGCAAAAGTAAAATAAAACACTGTGACAATTTTTTGAGCCATTTTTGCAACTTGGCAAGACTGTGAGTGAAGGGGTTAAACTGGAGTTTCTTTAGACCGAAAAGAAAATTGTCTCAACTTCTGAAGGAAATTTATCAACTTCTCGATCTTGGAATATACACCAAACGCGATTTTTCTAGGTTGTATTTAGTGTTTTGTAATAATTAATTATTCATTGTTTGGAAATTGTTCATTGCTTCAACACTTCCTAACAATGCTCTTAATACGATGCCTTAAATGGAACATCGCGCTAAGATGACGATTGCATCTTAGAGAGACTTCACTGCTTAAAACATATTTGATCTAATGATAATTGTTTTCCTTTTATCTTTCAGTTTAAAGTACAAACAAAGGTCAGAGATATCAAGTATGAATGAGGCATCAAACATTCATGTTGATGCGCACTTAAATTCCAATTTACAAACAGATTACTTTAGATTTTTACTGCTCGTTTTACCGCAGGTTAGTAAAAGTTCTTTGAATTTTACTGCATTCTTTCAAAAATCCTTTCAATCTAATTAAAAACACTTCCAACGTATCATGCATGGTATTTAACATGCTTTTTGGTTGACAT
>KB672253.1:29961-92688 GCA_000349105.1 Anopheles epiroticus | reverse complement strand
ATATTTTGTTCCACTAATAAACTGTTTAAAGGAGCAAGACTTTTTTGAACATTGTTTTGTATGGAGTATGTACACCATTTTAGTCAATAAATAAATCTGTATGGCAGTATAACACGTTACAAGTGATAGACCGATTCTTAAACGGAAAATTTAAATATCGTCTTGGCCTTTGTTTGATAATGAGTGCACAGAGCTCACACAAATAAAGTTCATAAAATAAAAAGTAAAATTCAACTTGTAATTATTTGTACACTCCTTGCTCTTATCGGCTTGTTTCTCTTAAAAACTGTATTTAAATGAAAATACTGAAGACGATAATTATGGATTTTACAAACATGGCTCTACAAGGATATTATCATGTCGTAACCCTTCTTCCCTTTCTTCGTATAATGAGTTCTATAACATAACAAATTTAAAAGATTTTGTTGTCTTTAGTTGCAGATAAGTAACAGGAGAAAATCGTTACTGCCTTGCCTTGAAACTCCTGCGAGGGACGTGTTTCGGAGATGACTTCAAAGAATGATAGTTAACAGTGTCCTTATAAATTATGTAGAATGCTTAACATGACACAAATTACGTAGCAAGAGGCATGAAACTTAATCGTATCATTTAAATTGACAATCCCGCGTACCATTTTGTCTGCACTGTAAATAAGAGCCTAATTACAGCCTTACACACGTTGCATGATTATCGAGTGAGAAAGTTAATTGGATGCCTTCTGCACTGACAACACTTCCATGGGTAGAATTTCAATTTCCTCTAACTAACGTCTTGCACGGTGACAAACTTGGGCCTGCTGCTGCACGAACCTGAGGCCCATTGGAGTGCCGTATCGATCGTTTCCGAGCTCGCTAGAGGTGGGTGTGATTTACCAGATGTGTAGCGAAATCACTGTTCAAAACACAACACCCCGTCGATACGTCCGGACGGCAGCACGGCTGGCAGCAATTATGGCGGCACCAGATTGCCTTTCCCGAGATTCTCAATATTGAAACCATCGCTGACGAGCCACGAGGTTGCTTGCGGCCCGGTTGGCGGTTGGTTCCATTGTTAAACAAATTCATCTGCTCCCCACACAACAGAAATTGAATTTGTCGCCAGCGATAATGATACGCTAAGGCGCTCTTAAACGAGGGGAAGCATCATCCAGTTGATACACACGCGTCTGCCAAAGCTTGCGCTCTGTCTCACCCGTCTTATAGCTCCCGAGACGCAAGACTTCTGCTCCTTTGCTGCTTCTGCTGCTGGTGTTTGTGCCTCTGAAAAGCCCGACGTTCAACACAACTGGCCGATGGGAGCCAATACCGCATCATGCATAGCGAAGCGTTGATTTGATACTTCCTGCTTAGCGTTGAGCTCTGCCGTTGGCACGCTCGTCACCGCAACGGTCGGACACGTTGATTAATTCGAACCGCCGGTACCGCCACCACCGTCGGGCAGGCAACCTTCTGTGTTTTGCCCGGTGATGGCGTCGTGGCGAAAACCGACCTCTGTCTCGCCCGCTTGAGCGCGGGTAGAACTCTCAGGCAGACGCGGATTTCTTAATTGTGCTGAGAACGCACCCGATGACTTCCGCGTTTTTGTGTGTGTGTGTGTATTTCACACGGTGGGGGAAGAAGAGAAGAAAAGAGAAAAAGAGAGCGAGAGGGAGAGAACGAACGAGGGTTGCAAAATTTTGCCAAGGTGACCTTGAGGGCGCCATCTTTTAGAGGATGTCGCCATGTTGCGGATTCAGAATGTATCATGCCAACTTTATTCACCGCGCAGCAAGTGGAGCCTAAGCGATCAAGCCTTTTCAATCATAAATTGACTGCCGGAAACATTGCATTGGGAACGTGCCTCCCCAGGGAGGAAAGGAAAATTAAATCAATTTCCGGTATGTTCCAATGAAACGGCATTCTCTTTTTGTCGTTTGATGTGACGTTCGACGACGCGCGGAAGCCTTCCCGTCAACCGGATCCCGGCTTGCATACACCTGTGCACCGGTGCAAGATAAAAGGGAAGTGTACAAGGTGAGCACAGGTCACCCGCATCCGTTGCTAGAACCGGATATGGAAGCATCTTCGCCCGCTAGAAAACGGTAGGATACGGTTATTGTTATCGTGGGTAACGCGGTCCCGAATTCCTGCAAACAGAGCTGTAACCATACTCCCTAGCACCGTGGGAGGATAGCACCGTGAGGCGATACTGGAGCTCTGTGTCACCACGATAGCAATCGATGAGTGGCGATTCGTTTGAAGGGAATAGCACCCGTGGAAAGACATTCTGTTGGCAAATGGCAGCTTCTGGTGAAGGGAACGTGTTTGAAGTTTGGTATTTCGTGCAAGGGAAAGCGTCCTATGCACACGCTTCTGCATTCGATCGATGTTGGCCTTCCGAGAACGCATCAGAAAAGGCACAGCAGCAGAAGGGATCGTCGTAACCGGACCCTTTCTGCGCCATCGATTTTGCTGCTGCATACACATCTAAAGCGGCGGAACACACCATTGTATCAAAAGGCATATTTCGCAATTAATGCAATGGTTTTACATCATTTTACTTGTTGCATTCTTCGGAGTTGGCACGATTTCATGAAAAATCAATGTAGAGCCGCTTTGGACGCTGCAAAAGCAGACATCTAAGATTATACGTCACGACACAGGAGTTAAAAATTTGTTTAAATACATTCAGAAGACATTCATCATTTGCATTGTGTTTCTTTTTACGAAAGTAGCCTCAATCAAAATAAAAAAAAAATGTTATGAACTTTTTCTTTAACAAGAAACAACAAAATCAACGGGCATTGGCGTCAACCTGCCAATTAGAAAGTCCATTAACAGACATTCAAAAGAATTTTCTCTTTACAAACTGATTAAACTGTTTTTTCTTACCATTTGACAAACTAAATAAAATTAATTTATTAACGTCAATCAATGGAATAATGGATATCCGGGTCATGACACCACATTTTGTACAAAAGTAACCAACAAAACAAGTATTTTTCATTATTTTTTTAGCACTACAGTTATTTACTGAAAAAAATGAAACCTTTCCTGCTTTAAACCTTTAATGAAAGATTTTTTTGTTATTGATATAACGCTTCCTACAAACATCTTTTCTGTGGCGTGGCAAACATTACAGATTTGATTTAATCATGTGACCTAAGACCATAAGCAAACCCTATCTTTCTTTAAATTATGGTATCCTTTTTGTTGTTCATGGGCAAAATAAGCCAAAATAAAGATTATTCTTGTCATTTTGTTTGAAACACATGAAACTTTCACTAAAAAGTCAAAAGAATTCAAAAGTCAAAATTATTTATCCTGGTCATGGCACCAAATCATTTAAACAACGCTTCTTGGAAACACTTTTTCTATGACACGACCAAACAACAAAAACAAAATCCATTTAATTGGGGGATACTCCACCAAGCCATTGCAATCATTGTAATTCCTTTCCTTCCCTTCTAATCGTTTTAGACCTCTCACTCCAGATCGAAATCCTCCCCTCCATTTTCACCCCCAAAAAAAAAAACAAACAAACAGTGCCAAACGCGCACAACAGAAAACGAATCAAACTTCAATCAATCAAACCAACCGACCCGCCGAGAACGTTCGCTGCAAAATGATATCCTCTCCGGGGGATCACATTTCACTTGCCAGCAGCAAATGAGTACCAACCGGACCCCGCCGCTCGTCAGGTCGGTTGGGAGTCTAAAAATTGGATTAATGAAATCATTTCATTTCGGTGGAAAATAATCCAACGGATAGTACCTTCTATCTTGCTTTTCCCGCACGCACGGGAAACGCGATATGCCTTCGTCAAACAAACCGGGATGGGGTTTTTGCGCGCAGCGCTTCGTAACAGACCTTTTGTCTCATCGATAAATCCATAAACCGTTTGTGTAGTTGCTGCCACCACAAAGCAAGCCATTCATGGTTTGAGGCGAGTGTAGCGGAGCAAACGGAGCCCCTCGTTCGATCGATTGCTGTTTGCTTTCCAACGGGCCTCGGATCGGGGCTCGGGTGGACGGAGAAAACTGTTTTCGGTTGAAGCTAATGAGATTCTATTACCGATAATATAGTGCGTTTATGTAACTTATTTTGTTTCGCTTTTCGTTTGCGTGTGTGCGTTTGGTTTTTTTTTTGCGTAAACAGGAAGCAGTGTGTGTGTGTGTGTGTGGCGTGTGTGTGAGAGGCAGGCAGAGTAGCGGCTGGATAAAAAAACGGCTCCTGTGGTATTTAATTTTTGTGCAGCGCGTACAAGTGTCTTCGTACAACAAAAAGTGAGCTTTTGTGGTTTTTTATTTCGCGTTAAGGTGGCTGCAAAATAAAGCTGTGAAATCGTATGCGATTGGCAAGTGTGTGGCAGGTGTGTGGAAAACAGAGCTCGTTGTCAACAACCCCACTAGGTGGCCGTGGCCCGACGTCCCAGTGGCACGCTTCCCCCTTCCGGCATGATATAAGGGCTATGGGACGGGCAGCAATCAGATTTAACATTTTATCAAGGTATTGGTAAGTATCCTCTGCAGCGCACATTTTCTTTCCGAATTCAATTTCGTTCAATTTTCCATCGCAAATCTCCCTTTACCGCCCATTTCTGCTTCCCACAGTCCTCCGCATTCCGCACAGTTGAATGGGTAATAATTCATGCATAAAAACGTTCACCACCATCTTTTCTGCACGATTGAACACGTACACACACACGCACGCCCAATGTAAGCAAAGCGGGTGGGCCCGTGGAAGGCGATCGATATCCGACGTCTCCTACCTGGCAGCAAAGGGAACCAGCTTCGAGTACGTCTCGCATCGAACGTTTATATATTTCGCTTTCGGTAGTAATTGGAAGTGAGCCCCGTCTGTACCGGAGTGTTCGTCGCAGGCGTTTATTTGTTCACTGTTCACCTTCACAAATCTAGCGAAACCTTCATCTCGCTTCACTTTTTCGCTGAATGACACCGAATGTCGAATGTTTATAGGCTCTCATAAAAAACGGAGGGGAGGGGGGAGGGGCTCACTTACCCTTGCCTCCTAAATCGATCCGATAAAGCTTCATTGGATGAAGGGCACCCTGCGCTTAGTGGCTTTCAGCGAGGCAAACAAAGTTATCCCTCCGGTCATAAGCCACGGTGGGGAAAATCCTGGAAAAACCTGGTTCTGTCACAGGGCGAAGAGCGAGAGAGTCACCTCCCTTGTGCACCGTTGACGCACTCGTCTCATTACCGGTGACGTTTAATCGGGCTAATGCGTTTTTGCTTGCTGGAAAATTGAGTTATGTGGAAAATTTGGCGTTTAGCTTTCCGTGTCCCCTTTCCAAAAATGGAAAGATGGATGTGAAAACTTAGTTTAATCAATGATGAATGTTGTTGTAAAGTATTTCAAAATATTGGCCATTGTTGTTGCAGGACCTTTTCAAGCTGGTAGATGATTGCGGGTTAAGGTTGATGCATTATTGAATTCTCTTCCCATCAGTGATGTTTGACAGGAACCTTCAAGTGGAAGGCAGCATTGGTACGTGTGTTTCCTCAAACTGTCGTCGAGACGGCATGAAACGTGTTCCGGTTCTGCGATTGAACCGAGTGATTCCCTTCTTCCAGTAGTGAATGTCATATCGTACCTTTCAGGTAATCTGACACGTGTCACAGCCACGGCCAGTAAAGATATTGAGTTTATAAATAAAGCATTCTACATGTAAACCTATTTACTTCCATTATATACGACACGTCAAGTTTCTTACTGTACGAACACTAAAAAGAATTGCGAATGTACTAAAGCCTTGTTCGGATGAAAACGAGATCGCATTATTTCACTGGAAGCAACCGTAAAGCTATTTCTAGGCCCGTTTGGGAAGGATCAACCGCAGACAAGTGAGCAAAGTAGTGGCTCTGCCATTACGGCACGGCGAGCTTCGTCCTTAAAGGCTCGACACTTACGACCGGCCCCGGAACCCGGAACGGCATCCATCGGCATGCCATTAAGTCCAACGATCCATACGACCCGTGTGCCTTCCGTGGGTTGCAAAAATCGATTTTATCTTTCGCCCGGCTGCGAGCGTGTCTAATTTTAGCTCCACAGGAATTCACGTCCACACGCTTCCCTCCGGACATTTACATACGAGCACTCCCACTGCCTCCCCCGACGGGGTCGACCGTGGTCGTAAGATCGTTACACCACGCTCGCCGCAACTACCTGTGCGGCCTCCACCGGTGTGTCATCAAAGGGCGCGAGAGCAGTACACGGACTGCTACCGTACCGGGGAAGCGGTCAGGGATAAATAACAAAATGCTTTGTATGAATAATGTATGACCCATGTGGTGGCTACCGCTTCCCCCTTTGCACTGGGTTTTGTGATATAGGGCAGGGCTCTTTTTTTTTTGCACTAAGTCCATGGATCATTTCAAAGGCACGCTGCAAAGTACTCGCGCAGGTATTTGTGGCGTGTAATTCATTCCCTGCATCCATTCTCCATTCGCTGGCACGCACCAAATCATTTTCTCTGATTTGAATAGACATTGGATTAGGATTACCATTGGTGGCGATGGGGTGGGCCAACGCGTAATGTGCTGTTGTAAATATTCCTCCCAATTAAAAGCTGACCAATGGCCATTCCGAGCTGGTCGTTTGCCCGATAGATACAGAGTTGCTTTTATCACAGCCGGATGGGATCGATCTAGCAACGGTTCCAGAGCTTTGCCGTCCAATTCATCCTCAGTGCAATGACCCTGTCCATCCCAGTCTGAATGGGAAACGAACATGAATAGCTACCACCAGCAGAACAGAAGCAGGGGAAAAAGGTTCTCACTAAAGAGATCAAAGTAAAAGCGCAAAACTGCCAGCACCGATGTTCGACTCCGATGGAAAGTGTTCCGGTGCTTTGGAAAAGTGTTCAAGCGCAACGGGAAAGTGGCTTCCCTCTCCCCTTTCTTTCCGTTTTGCGAAATGGTCGTGTTTGTTTTTGAACGATTTTAATTTACCAGCACTAACGGCGATCCGTGCAATGGTTGATGATCCGTAAAACGATACTGTGTTACGATACGTAAAGTGACTTCGATTGATGATTAGAAAAAAAAGTACGAGAAAATGACGACTCCTAGCAAGAAGGTAGGAGAGCGTTTTTGTACGTTTGAATTTAGGTCAGGCTTTAATTAGTGTTTGTAATGGAATTCCCAATGCGGTGCTGCTTTAATTATTTAGCAACTTCCCTTTATTGGTTCCATTTTCCCCCCCGGGTGCTAAGAGCACGAAAGGATCAAAAGTACTGGGCTGCTCCATCATGTGGGGACGACTAACAAGAATGATTTATTTCTTTTCCTCTCAAAGAACACTCCTTAACCGTTTAGTTTCAAAAGAATTTCCATTTCAAAAGCGAAGCAAAAGAATTCCTTTTCAGTTAATTTTTCCACCTCAAAAGCACGCAACATACACGCTCATTCCTCACACATTAGCGTAATTTATAACCTCTAATTTTATGTTTGAGACACCCATCATTTAAATTCTCATAAAAGCATAACTCGGGGGAAACTGGGGTGGCATGGGCAAATAAATTACTCCACAAAATTGGTGCTCGCGTGCTTGCATGGACATGGCGCGTCTCCAAACGTGGACGTTCGGGTCGGGGGTTATTTTTTTTCTCCAGGTTCGGTTCTGCCCGGTTGAGTAGGCCACAACAAATTGCTTTATTGTAAAGCACGCAAAGGTACCAAGCGGTCTGTACCCATGCAAAGAGCTTGTGCGCGGGAAGGGGGTAGTGGTCGTGGATAATCAGATAACTGCATGTGTAATAATGGTTAAACATTATCTTTCATTGTTTTGATCCATGCTGGAGGGACTAGAGGTGTAGGATCAGGAACTGCAAGGGTGTTTCTTTTCTGTAGCGTACTGTTGCACTGGCAAATTAAAGTGAAATGGAGTGGAAAAACGGAAGCAAAGAGATACTTTATTTCATTAGATTCTTATCAGACGGAAGAATAATTAAACT
Source organism: Anopheles epiroticus (assembly GCA_000349105.1). Lineage (NCBI taxonomy): Eukaryota > Metazoa > Arthropoda > Insecta > Diptera > Culicidae > Anopheles > Anopheles epiroticus. The sequence goes on along the minus strand of KB672253.1, from coordinate 84,732 downwards.
AGTACACAGTCTTAACGTGGAAATGTTATTTATAGTTGCCTTATTAAAACAGAAAATACACACATATTGATCGTACACACTCATTTTTAAACACTTCATACATGTGATTCGTCTGTAAGTGAAAAACAGATACATGTATAAGAAGCAATTTTTTTCGTAAACTGTGCGCATACATCATTCCAGTTTCGTCCTCGTCCCCATACGCCAATGTCAAACTATTTTTGCATTACTTTAGTCTCGGTCATTCCGCCACCACATGTGTGCCGCCAGTCCAGGGGAGCGTTTTTCCCAACTCAATCTCAACTCTTACGAGTCAATTTTTCACTCGTACTCGTGTCGCAAAGTTTTCCCTCGTCTTAACTTGCCCAACTCAAGAAATAAGCCAGATGGACACATTGCTCTGTGTTTGTGAGTGCGCTTGTGTGAATGCTTCAAATCAGCTACCTCCCCTTCCTCCCCAAAGCGGCACGGAAATGGAAAATGCCAATTTCCAGGAAAGCACCGTGGGACTTCCCGCGCGATAATCATATGCAAACGACTATGAAATATTCATATGTAATATATGCGCGATCAAGACTCATACCCACGTGTCGCGTCCCGTCGTCCCGTCGTCGCTGTACTGTGCTACAGGTGCTTGCATACATTCAGGCGCAATGATGCTCCAGGGACAAGGGCATTTTGCTGGATGCCGTTTTTTTTGCGGTTGTCGGGAGAAAAGCACCAATGACTTTGGTTCGATATGGTTGGTCCAATTGAGATTGACGATATTATCTGATTTACAATTTACCTCGCTTTCTTGCCACCCTTCCCGCTCCCCGCTTTCTCCCAAAAAACCATCAATGTAAAATGATGATTGGCTTGCCTGTCGCGCATAACTAATTTGCACTTCTTCGCCTGCCATTTGCTCCAGAAACTAGAGCTAGATAAAATTATGCCACAATAAACTCGTTACGCTTGCTGATAATTTCGTTTTCTCTTGCTGTTTTTCGGGGAACTCCCTCTCCGTCTCTCCCCTCCACAGATGCAGTCGTCGTAATCGGTCGTGCTGAGACGGAAAGCAAGCAAGTCAACGGTGTGAGTGGAGCGGGAGGCAAACGGACGGCAGGAGGGGCGGCGCGAAGATGCCGTCACGGAATGCCCTATGGACGTGGATAAAGCTCCTCGGGCTGGCACTGGCGGTGCTGGATCAGGCCCTTACGCAGGTCGCGGCCCAGTCCAACTCACCGCAGACCTGCCCGCCGTCTAGCGACATCAGCCCGTGCGTCTGCCAGGTGAAGAAGAACGGGCTGGACATCCTGTGCGAGGCGACCGACGTGCAGCACATCACCAAGGCGATGAGTGCGCTCAAGGGCAAGAGCCCGATCATCTTCTACCTGAAGCTGCGCCACAACAACCTGCCGAAGCTGCAAGGGTTCGTGTTTCTCGCGCTCGACATCCGGCACCTGACGATACACAACAGCAGCCTCGCCACCATCGAGGAGACGTCGCTCAGCTCGCTCGGTAAGGATTTGCGTTGCGTGATTTTCGGCGCTTGATAAAACGTTGCTACGATCCTGGAGCTGGCGCAGTTCCCCTGCCCCCCGAAAACAAACCTTCCATCCCTCGTCGCGAGGGTAAAGTTTCATGACCCTGCTGGGAAACGATGAGAAATCACGCCCTTCAAGTGCACGTTACCGAAAACGAGAAGCTCTTAACTTATTTTTACGACCGAGCGACTGTCTGTTGCGGCTCTATTTTCATACAACGCCACGCAATTAAGCGGCAAATTGTGCCGTGAACGTGCTGCGGAGGTGCGAAAGGGAAGGAACAGGAATGGTTCCACCTTATTTTGTGCCACCGTACCTCTCTAGTTGGTGAGGTTCTGCGTGACGCCGGTTTGTGGTGCCAATAAAAAAAGTACTAAATACGATTGTTTACGAAAGAAAATGATGCTTTTAGCTGCACGGCATTCAAAATCCCTGTAAAGGATTCGTTATTCGTTTGGGTGTAGGAAGGACATGGAAAAGGAAGATGTCGTAAATTTTATAGATTTTTGAAAAATCTTTTTGTTGGAGCTTTAGCCAAGATTCATATTTATGTTCACCGGTTAAGAGAAACTGAGGCTCAAAGTTACTATTTTAGTTTGATTCCGTTGTGATTCTATGTATTATTTTTTGTTTTCGTTGTGATTCTACGTATTATTCTACGTTATATGTTTATTCTACGTATTATTTCCAATAATTTTGATTCCGTTGTTAATATACATATTATTTTAAATAAATTTTCATCGACAAACACACAAATTGTACGTCACAATATTTTTATGTCATGCTGAGTTTCGAGTAATAATGATTTTTTTTAAATAAAACGAAAAAATTGAAACTAATCAAATTCACTTGCTCAAGCTCTGAGTGCTGCGGTTAAAGCAATTGTAAATACTCATTGCACAATTACCGTTTAAAATCCACAAATAGTTAGCTAAGAAACGAATCCTGCTCTATAAACAAGTGTTCTATTATGAGCTTTCAAGTTCTCCAGTCTTCGCAGTTCCAAAAAGCCATAGAAATATGCACCTCCCAAGAGGTTACAATCCATTCGCAAACCCTCAAAAACATGCAAACAGTCTGATTAGAATCTCGCCCTGCTATCCCCAATGTACTTTATATGTTGATTAAAATCACGTTCCCATGTCTACTTCCCAGGACGTGGACTTACCCAGCTCGATGTGTCCCAAAATCAGCTGATGAGCGTACCGTCGAGTGCACTCAAGAACCTGCACTATCTGCTGATCCTCAACCTGAACCACAACCGCATCTCGCAGATACACAACCGGGCGTTCGAGGGATTGGACACGCTCGAGATTCTCACCATCTACGAAAACAAGCTAACGTTCATCGAACCGGACGCATTCCGTGGATTGGACAAGTAAGCGAGCGGCTTAGGATTTCCTCTTCCACTGTTGCTAGATTGTTGCTAACGTACGGTACGCCTCTTCCAAACCCCCACAGGAAGCTGAAGCGGTTGAATCTCGGCGGCAACGATCTTACCACGGTTCCGCAAAAGGCCCTCGCCATGCTGGATAATCTGCGGAAGCTCGAGCTTCAGGAGAATCGCATCAAGACCATCAAAGAGGGGGACTTTGAAGGTAAGGGACAGTCTCACCCAGGAGGGGGAGCATTCAGAATCGAAAATGGGGTGAGCTTGGAATGGAATTACTAATGAAACACCGTCTGCTTTCATCCGCACAGGGCTGGAGAATCTGGACTCGTTAATTTTGGCCCACAATCAGCTAACGGAAGTACCGGCCCGGGTCTTCTTCCACCTCACGCTGCTCAACTCGCTCGAGCTGGAGGGTAACTCCATCTCCTACATCGCGAAGGAAGCGTTCGAAGGGTTGGAAGGTAAGACCAAAGGCGGCACCAGCAGGCGGACACCCTTTTTCCTTTAATGCTTCTTTTCCTTTCTTGGCGAAACAGAAAACCTACAGTACCTTCGCCTGGGGGATAATAATCTCCACATCATCCCGAGCGAAGCGCTGCGCCCTCTCCACCGTCTGCGGCATCTCGATCTGCGCTCCAACAACATTTCGGTCATCAGCGAGGACGCGTTTGTGGGTTTCGGGGATTCGATCACCTTTTTGAATCTGCAGAAAAACGAGTAAGTAGCCCGCTCGCTCCAGACATTGAGATAAGACCCCTTGCCATGCCACAGGACGGGGTGTAAACAGACAGTAAGGTCTGGAGGATTAACTTCCACCATTTGCCAGCTTCTTTCTGCTAATGTCTGAGATGAAACCATTGTGAAGAAGTGCTGTGAAACATTTCGACATTAATTAATAGCCCGGTGCTACCGGTTTCCGGGGGGAGGAGTTTTATTTGTTAAGTCCTTGCCGGCCCAGCCCCAACACGATCCGTAGCCTTGTTTCTATTTATTGTATATTTTCCTTTCGTTTTCCTACCTGTGTCTGGGTAATCTTAGCATCAAGGTCCTGCCGGCGCTCGTGTTCGAAAATCTCAACTCCCTCGAGACGCTCAGCATCCAGAACAACAAGCTGACGCGCATACCGGAGGAGGTGATGGAGCCGATCATGGACTCGCTGCGTGTCGTCGATATCATGGGTAAGTGAGTGTGTGCGTGTAGAAACCGGGGACACAAACGATACAGCCAGGTACATAGCACTAATGTCTGCATTGCTCAAAGGAATGGTAGTTATCTTTATTTTGACCCAACCCGGGAATGACTTTCACCATTACTGTACTATCGGTCTCGGGAGAGTAGCATTGGAGGGAGCCGTTGCCTAAATGAATACTAAAGGAACGGCGAGATTGCGGATAGACGCATCTTTAATTTATGTACGACCAAACAGTAAGCAGAAGCATAAAACGTGAAAGAGCACGAGGATTAGAATCTAAATGAAGTGTTTTTGAAGCTCGCAACACCGGCATAGAATTGGACCCCATTAAACGTGGCAAGTTTATTCGGGTCGTAAATTAGTGTTGGAAGGAAAGTATTTTACGTTTCCGTGCGGACTGTGAGCGACCGGCACATGGCATTTTATACACAGCTTGAAGTTTGAAGCAATGGAGCGCTGTGGCGCCGACGGTACTGTTTATGAAATACCATTTTAACTTTTTACGATGGTACTTTTTAAATTTGATTTGATGTTTGGCTTTTTAATCTTTGTTTTTATTAAGTGGCAAACTAAACTTCCGGGCTCTGCAGTCTTCAAAGGATGGAGCTATTAGACTTGGATGGAAAAATGAAGAATTGAGTATTCTCATACTTCTACTTTGTTTTTGCTCTTTTAAGATTAAATGAAACATATAATCAGCCTTAAAAAGGGAGAAATAATTCAACCTTTATTAGTACTTTATTATAAGTATAGCTGGAGTACCCACATGGCCTAGGAAAATGAGTCTCTCTCTATAAAGAGATCATTTTGAATTATTTGAAGCAAATAATCACAAGAGAAAAATATTTAATCGACAAAATATCAATATTTTGTACACCCAGCTCATTTTGCTATCGCAATTAGACTAAAAATTAATGAACATCAGGATTTTTAAGTGCGATGGCCCTAATTAAGTTTTAAAGCTTCCACTAGTCCTCACCATGTGGCGCTAGTGTTGTCCGTAGTTAGGCAATGTAATTATGCTTTGTGTGGGGCCTTAATACTAAAGAAAATGGGTGATTTCATATCGATGCACCTTTCTACGAAGGCTCGATGGGGGTTTGTACTCTATACCCAAACTTATTTTAGTTTATCCTCAAATTATATTACAACTTATTCACCTATTGGGCAATTACATTTAAGATATTTTAAACGATTTGCTGTTTAATCATATGATTGTAAAATCATGCGTCTTGTAATAATGAAATATTTAACACGTGTCAACTATAAATACACTCTTGCTAAATAGAATGGTTGTATAGAGTTCAATTTCTTCAAATTCATGTATAAATCTCAAATGAAAGATAGAAAAATAATTTGCAAAAAGTCATAATGAGATTCGAAAGGCACTTTTTATTTTCATAATCAGCTCACTGCTCGAACTGTGCACAGGAAAGGGGAAAAATCAATAGAGACACATTGAAAAACGCAAACTCACTCGCAAACTTTAAGGCGAGTATCCTTATTGGTTCCGTCCGAAAGGATTAACTTTTCAACTTCATGCTCGGAAAGGAACCGGCAAAGAAAAACTCCTGCGCCCGATAACCAATGCTTTATCTGCGTTTCCTCGCGCACTAACAAAACGAACTAAACGCAAGCACACGCTCACACACAGAGCCGCACGGCCCGGCTGGCTTGGAAATACCTGCCCGTGATAGAAACTGACACCCTTGGTGTGAAAACTTTTCCAAAACGGCCACCCCGAACACGAACGAGGTCACTCGTGCTCGGCCCTGGGTCGTTAAGGAAGAAGCATGCTATCGTTCCGCTTCCGGTGACAACTCAATCAACTTCGTCGAGTGGACCGTGTCTCGGTGTCGCAATGTATGTGCGTTCCCGAGGAGTTTTTTTCATGCTGCTTTCCTTCCTTGTTCACGTGGCTCGGGGACGACGTGGCAAAAGTTGTGTCACACGGTGCGACCAAACGCGTAATCGCGTCCATGACGACCGGATGCTGAAAACGACCGTTTTCATGGCGCAGCAAATTGTGTGTGCCATTGCTGGTGTTGTTCGAGTCGACTGTCCCGGGCGTCACATCCGGTAGGTTCCCGTCCAGTAGCGATGCACACTGACTGAAGGCTTAATAAATGAAGATCAATCGAAGAACAGTTTTATTTTCCGCCATGGAGCGATACGAGGTGTCGCTCGTAGCTCTTAATTTTGTGCCCAAGAGGAGGATTTCACTTTGGTCGGTGAGCATTAAAGCCCTTGCTTCGCCCTTGCTGTCCGAGAGCGGTCAAGATGTTAATGAAAAAATATGCGATGCGTGATAACTGCCGATCCAATGGATTGTTTGATTTGAGGCTCGATTTTGTGATTTTGTTTTGCGTTGGGTCTTCCCATTTTCGGAGCAGCTTACAAGTGAATTCAAAATCAGATAGACACTCCAGAGCAGTGAAAGGTTCCGTGGCCTCGATCGATACGAATTATCGAACAGCCACTTAGCACACCATCAAAAGGTAAAGAAATAGGGAAAGGCAAAAGGAAAATTGGTTCCATCGCATTTTCTTATTCATTGAGGGGAAAAGTTTGGCGTCAGCTTGCAACGCTGATGGAATAGAAATGAGTTCGGGGTTTTTTTGCGCCGACACGAGACACTAAGCGTATTAGGCTTACCAGGAAGGGCAAAACAGCAGCAAACAGGAAAGTAAATGAGGGCATAATAAATGAACCGTAGGTCTGTGTCGATGTTTGTGCTGAGTTAGAGTAAAATAAAACTAATAGCTAGTAAAACGCGACGGTGGCAAAGGCGTTTTCCAGGTGTTTATGATTCATTGATAAGTCCCCTGACTGCAATAAAACCTACCATGTTAAGGGAAAGTGTGGCCTCACTGGTCGTAAAGCAATTTCTAGAGTCACATGTGTGCTTCTGGTGTGCGTGGGACAGCGAAAGAATTGTATCCCCCGCGGGTCGCTTGCTCGAATGAGAAATGTTCTTTGTTTGTGACACTAGGTTGTGCGGTGATTTAATTTTACTGATTAGGACAATTTTTCATATTCTTCAACCAAGAAGAAAAACTCTTAAGAAGAGATTGTTTTTACCTTACAGGGTTTCAAGTTTATTTCCGATGTTCGTAGCATGAGCATGAGGAAAAAATGTATTTATATACAATATTTCGCAACGTAATAATTTAAGCCATAGAATTTGATTTATAATGAATTAACAGAAATGTAATAGAAAAATTTTTGAAATCAATTGAATAACTAACATTTTAAGTAATTCATACTTGATTGCCACGCAAAATGATGCAAAATAAGTTAAAGATTACGAATATTTGGAGTGTGGATCTATTTTTAAAGGCTTCCGCTAGCGGCCAACAGGCGGCGCTAGTGGGAAACGAGTTTATATGAGCTTATAGTGTATCATGTCATCTGACTTTTGCGCATAATATAATAATCAAGCAGTATTGAGATTATAAAACTCAAAGCACAGTACATTTACCATCGCATTTTTTCTTATTCGATAAATAAAATTTAAAATGTGATTTTTGAAACATTTATTGGAAGTGGCAAAAAATGTTTAACCGTTATCGACCGCGCCACAAAAGCTTCTTGAAAACCCCTGTAGAAAGAAGTTGCAGAGTAATGCTTTTAAGACCGAAATCAATAATCAATACCAAGCGAAGCACCTTTAAAATGAGGACGCTTTAATTTAAGCACATAGTTAACCTCTCTCGCTTTACGCTCAAGTAGCCACCTGATCCCTTTTTGAACGCTCTTGAATAGCTTCCAATGTTGCAAGCTTAAATTACCATCCATTCCATTACCCATTTTCTGCACTCTCTTTTCCTCAATTTCTCTCTCTCTCTCTGTCTCGTTTTCTCCTTCCAGACAATCCACTGATCTGCTCGTGCGAGCTCGTCTGGTTCCCGAACCTGCTGCGGGAGCTGAAAAACCGTGACGACGAGATGACGCAGAAGAAGCGGCCGATGTGCACGATGCAGAACGAGCACCGGGAGTACTACGTCCAGAACATGCCGCTCGAGCGGATGAACTGCGTCGGCAAGAAGTACCACACGTCGTCGCTGAGCGGCAACGGCAGCAAGGGGCGGCATGGCGGCACGACGACGACGGCCCTACTGTCGGCGCTGGTTGCACTCGTCACCGGAAGCGCCGTGATTGGGTACGGCCGGTTCCTTCACTAGAGCGGCGGGTGAGTAGAAGGATGTTGGAAGTGTGGTAAAGGAAGCGATGCGGGAGTTAAGCAGTAGCGTAGGGTAAGAAAGAACACAACAGAAAAAAAGGATAATCTAGGGCTATTGGGGACAACAAAACAAAAAAACAATGGTGACATGGCAAACAGTTTGGGGCGGTAAACAACGGAGAAAAGAGAACGAAACAGCGGAAACGGAACAAATACAAATGTTACTTTAATTTTCCAACGCTCTTGCTTTGGTTTCTCGAGCGAGAGCCCTCGGGGAAAACGGCCGGCGGGCTCGAAACGCACGCTTGAACCTTCCTTTAGCACGGGCTGGCGTGTGCGTGCGTTCTACAAACCGCAACCAAAGCGAACAAAGCAAAAATCACATTACCAAAGAGTCTTTCAATGAAGTAAACTATGCATACGTGTCCGCGTACGCGCCCTTCCGTCGCCTCGCTCCGAGCGAAAGAGGAACAGCGTCCGGAACAAGGGAAAATGGTGTTAGCTTCCGGGGAAAGAACGAGCGGGCGGGAGAAGAAGCAGGGCTAGAAACAAAAAAAAAAAAAGAAAACACACACAGAAAATGTCACAACATTTTTCACCACACTGCTTCACGCATTTCACAATCCTTCTAGTAGCATCAAATCACGCGTGACTCGTGTACTACCCAGCATATCCCAGAAAGTAATCGTCGTTGTGCTTCATCGGTTTCGGGGCAAGCTTATGGTATTGACTTTGACAGTAGGGGCACGCGGAAACGTTCATTTTCATCTCCCTTTTAGGCACCTCACACAAATCTCATCCCACACAGCATCCATTCTGTTGATGGGAGAAATGCGGAAAACAGAAACATCATGTAGCTAAGTAAGAACCTTTATAACACGCTCGACACATAGACACGGCCGGGATGGTAGAGGCCGATGGGATGCGTTTTCAAGTGTTTCAATTGGAACGAAACGGAGACTTTTGCCTAGTGTCAGGTGCAAGGGTCCTCGTTTCGTGCACTGGAAACGATTTCTTGTTTGAAACTCGTTTAAGTTTAAGATTAATTTGCCAATCTCGAGCGGCAAGGAATGAACATTCCACGGCGTTGGAATTCCCCAAAAACAGGGGCTTGATTGAACATATCCATAGATGAATGTATTTACACACCGCGTGTACAACGCTTTGAGCAGCGTCAGTTTTTGCTTGTACTTCTGTGTGTTTTTTCTGCACAGAAATAACCTATTTACAAACTATCTACACCCATGCACTGATTTACTGATAAACTAAAACTAAAGGGATAAAAAAAAGAGAGAGAAAGAAAATTCGAAAACATATCAATAAGAAAAGGAAGCAAAATCATATGATGCGAGGAAAAGGAAGAATTCGCTGATATATTGAATACAAAAAAAAAAATATTTGCATTATATTATCATTACACAAGTAAAACTATACATAAAACTAAATATTCTGCTCCTTATGTGGTGCAAACCAAACAAAAAAAAACAATCGGTCAAGGCCTGCCCAAGCCACAACTCGCTGGTTTGGGGCTTGTAAGGGGACCTACACGGTTACCGTTAGGTCATCTTAATACAAGTATACACGTGCAGAGCTGTGTACGCAAAAAAAGAGGAGAAAACAAGAGATGATAAACGTATTTCACAATAAATGGAAATAAAAGGATAAAATTAAGGTATGAAAATCCATTCCTTACCTTACCACACAAGAGAAGAGAAAAAAACATGAAAACATATCAAATTGAAGAATTTAATTGTTGCATTATATTCAAGGAAAAGCAAAACCAGATGAAAAGATTACTAGATGTCTATCAATATACATAAATATATATATTAAACAAAACAAAAAGAATGATAAAATATCAAACAAGAAAAATGGAAAACACAAAAGCAAATCAACATATCAAGTATTCTACCAGTGTAAGAGCATTTAAAAAATAAGCATAAGATACCGGTTATAGATAAGTAGACGAGGCGAGAAGGAAACTATAAAGAGAACAAAGTGAAGGGAAAATACGTAGCGTCAGTGTTTGTTACATTTTTGATACACAAAATTGCCTGGGATTTACATATGCTGCATACCCAACCCTTTTTTTACAACCACTTATGGTACGGTTTCTTCCCGGTTCCAACTGAAAAAAAAAACATATCAAACCCCCAGTGATTCCCAGTGACATATCAGTGGAGCATATTGTGGCCATGTCAAACGCGACAAGAATAGGGAATATCCAAAGGCGCAATCACAACGTCGGCACATTCCACGGTACATGAGGTACATATCAATCTTTTTGCCGTTTGCTTACCTCACCCCTCCCACTCCGCGGGTCTTTCCAATCTACATCTTTGGAGCAGGAGTGCGGTGCGGTTGATAGGCATCGTCATCGTCATTACAGCGCTGGGAAGAGATGAATCTTTTCTCATCCTTCATGGAGCGTACATACGCGCATATCCAAACATATCATTAGACGGTAAGACATTTCTCACACAGTGAACGCTTTATCATTCCCCTGTTTCCCCCCCCCCCTCACCCGGTTCGAAACCGTGTGGAAGTAGCATACGGTTTAATTTGTAAGCGTAAATCAAACAAATCATCCAAATGAGGTCCCGACATAAAGGACTTTGTCCTGTACTTCCCCGCGAAAAAACCACAATTTGCTAGCAAGCGTTTCGTGTAGGAAGTTACTCTTATCTCGTACCCCACAACGTTTTCCGATCGATGTGAATTACACGGTAAAGGCAAGCAGCTTTTCTCACACCTAGGAAACGCTCTTGCGGTAGTAGCACACAGAGCATAACACGCCTGGTTGTAGCGCACCACAATCATCAGAACTTATGGAAAGAAAAAAAAACAGTATACCGCACGCCTTCGATGTAATTCGAGTGCACAGCAATTAGAATATCTGTTTGTTACAGCCCCAGAAAGGCGAAAAATGTTGTACAGGTTGGCTAACGTTCATACAACACATCATTTTTCCCATTTTGTGCAGTTCACTGGTTCACTGTATTCGAGCTGGATAAGATATTTGCCCTCCAGAACCTGAACGGTATTGAAAATTATTCTTATTTTTCATACGCATTCAATGTAAGTGGTAAGGTGCTCCTATGGGAAAAAAATGTTGAAAGATCATAACAAAAAATTGCACAATACAAGGTTATACTTTAATAATTGTTTGCAGAAGAAAAATGATACTGATTTGCTCATTTACGCAACAATTAAAATGAAGATTTATTTTTTCCATAATGTCACTCATAATATATTGAAACAACAGTAAACAGATAGTAAAAAAACATTTTTTAAAAAATGATTCTTCAATCGTTCAGATTAACATGACGGGACAGGATAAGCGCGATAACACTCTGCGGAGCGAGAGTACGGCTCTTTGCCGTATTCCTTTTCTTCCTCTCTTTTTAGATGTCTTGTAACAATTGTGCATAAACTGTATCTGTACGTGTGTGTGTGTGTATGTGTATGTTTAAGCACCCATCATTTTCCCGTCCCACGCCGTGGTTTTGGTGGAGTAAAGAGAAGCAAAGGAAGGAAAAGGGTGTCCGCCACGCTATGCAATTGATCTTGGTCTTAAGTGTACTTTCCATCACTTTCTAATCTTGATGTTGATGTTGCTCGCAACGCGTTGGCAGCTAATGGTGGTGTGAACGAATGGTGTAGGGGAAGTGAAATGCAGGGGAAGAGAAATACTCAGCAAAACACTTACACACCAAAACAATGCATGAAGTTATATACATTTATGGTAAATTTGTACACACAAGAAAGCAAGGCAAATAATTCGCCGCATCTCAATTCAATGACTCTCAACACTGTGTCAATATTTGGAACGAAGGGGGATAGATTTACATAAAGGAAAAACCATGAAAGGAAGAAGCGAAGTAAGGGGAAGGAGCAAAAATTCTCATTACAAAAATTCATCTCAACGCAACAAACCAAAACCATCACACAGAAATTATACAAGATAAGAAAGCAAGAAAGCAAACTGTTACTCAAATTGTTCACTTTATTTACGAATAACGAAAGCTTGTTGTTATTAAAAAGGAAATCCGATTTTCATCAGTATGTAAGCAAGTTAAACACAACATAAAGCAAGAGAGGAAAAACCCTACAGGAAATTCCAAAGCATCTCAGAAAAAAACAGGCATCCAGCATATAGAGATAAACCGAAAGCAACCGAATCACAAGGAAGTCAACTCGCTAGCATAGACAGATGACGGGCAATACATGTGTAAGTACTAGTTACTAGTAAACCAAAGGCAGTAGCACTAATACATGGTAGCACCGACACGGCAGAGAGCGGTCGGACAATCGCACTGTAGCGTACCGTAGCTGCTAGCCAGTGGCTAGTATAGATACACTGTAAAACCCCATAGTGACAGCAATAGTAACACTAGATGAAACACTCGCGCGCGCGCGCTCGCTCGCATATCCGGGCTCGAGCTGGAGTGTTGGAAGATGCGCAAGGGCAGGTCGTTCGAAAAATGGAGTTATATTTGTATTTGCACAGTTTGCAGTTTGGCTGGGCCGTGATTGCAGGTTAGAGAAACATCACAACTGTTGTTGCGCTTCGGGCGATACTAAATGCAACTAAAACATGGGTGCAATTCGGTGCAAAACATGTGTAGAAAGAGAGAGAGAGAGAGAGTGAGAGAGAGAAAGAGAGAACGAAAGTCGGAGTGTAAGATGATGAAAAGAGCGCGAAAGAGAGAGGTAGGGGAAAAGCCATAAATGCGATGCTAAATAATAAAGAAATTTTCCCCGATTTGATTCGGAAAGCCAAAATGTATGTGTTTTTTTTTTGTTGGTTTAATTTCTCTCGAAAGAAACGGAAAGCTTCAATTCGGATAAGAAATATAAGGTTTATGTTGGTAAGTAATTTTATCTTTAATCGACAAATAAATGAAATTTTAATTTGAGATTAATAGTTTCAGGTGTTTTACCGAGGCTTTTGAATGGGAGCAATAATTTTGTTTTATTAAATAAAAATGATTTACTTTATTTTACACTTTGTCGCTATGATTGTTTTCTCAAACTCGACAAGCGATTTTTTTTTTAATTCACTGATACGATATATTCCATCAATAAGAGTACAACTAATCCATAGCTTTTAGTATGTTAAATTTGTTTTATTTCTCTTGTTCAGATTTTTCGGAATGATTTACCCATGGAAGGATAGTAGAAAGAAAAATGATGACCCTTGAGAGCACACACAGAGACAATTACCAGCTTGCAACATTCTTCAGCTAACATCTGTGTGTAAATATTACAAAACGAAGCCTTCGGGTCCATTTGTATACCGCCCAATTGTATGTAGACGTATTCCAGTCCGGCACCGTTCCGCTGTGAGCTTAAGTGTTATCACTTATTCCTGTGGCCCTGTGGAAAAAGAGCAAGTCAAACGGATGGTTTAAAAGTTTTGCCTTTACATTCCTTCCCATGCACAACAGTACACCGCCCGCTGCAAACGTTCGTTCATGGCGGATCGGCTGCAACAATATCGACCCGGGCGGGGGGGTGCATCTGTCAGAAGACCTGAGTGTGTGTGTCATTTCCGCGCACTCTAGCACGACGACTATCCTGTGGCCGGGTGTCTCTGTGTCATTGTTGCTGCGTCCGCAAAAGTGGAAAGAAAGTGGAAAAAGAAAGGCAGGCTGCGCTTAGATACAGGTTCCGTATTGAGCGTTACAACCAAGACGAGACACGACAAAGGACGGCAACAGGTCACAAGGGACAAAGGGACAAAACACATCCGACGATTAGACACGTCGGCACGTCACGAACATTAGCAACATGGAAATGACACTTCCGACACGGTGGGACAAACGAGTAAGGAAACGAGCAGGGACACAAAACAGAACAAGAGGGCCGTAGTTTGTTGGCACGTACATTCCCTCCAGTACACTATCCGGGTATCCTAATTATCACAGCCCCGTTTTCCTTAACCCTTTGCTACGGTTTTCGCAATGCACCGTCGCCGGTCTGCCACTGTAGCGTAAAACCGTTCTTCATCTTTTCCTAGTTACCTGTCATAACCTGCATGAATTCTGTAACGAAACGAGACGCAAGATACCGTGGTTAGCGAGAGGTTACATTTCTTGGAGGAGCTCGGGGAGTCATTCAGCGACGCTACACTACCTTCAAAGTCAACCGTGCCCGAGCTATCCGCATCAATCTCATCCACAATGTCGTCCAGCTCGTTCTCCGGAACGGCACCGTCCAACTCCCGCAGGATCGCCTTGAACGAGTTCACCGGAATGAAGCCCGTACCTGGAACGCAGCAACGTGCCCACGGTAAAGTTTGCTCGCGTAACAAAGTTGCTCGCTGCAAATCCGTGCTTACCCTCCTTGTCGTACATCATGAACACCTCGCGCAGCTCGGCCCGCAGCACGTCGTAGTCCTCCTCCGGCTCGACGTAATTCGATGCCAGCTCGATGAACTCCTCAAACTCAATCTGGCCCGACTCGTCCTCATCGTAGTCCTCCATCACCTCCTTCAGCTCCTCCTCGGACAGGGCGTAGCCGAGCAGCTCCATGATCGTACCGACCACCTCCAGCGAGATGCTGCCCTTCTTCTCAATGTCGAACGCATCGAAGGCATCCTTCAGGACTGGGGAAAGCGATGCAAGGTTCCATTTCAGAAAGCTCCTTACATTGCCCGTTGCTCGTTTGACTTACTTTTCATCTGATCCTTGCTGAGTTCAGTATTCTCCATTTTGTGCTTTTTGTTTAAGTTGAAGCGAGCTAGAAAGCAAATTGATAAAACACACCGACTTTAAGCTGCCTTGACCACTGTCACAACACTGACCCGCGACTGTTGGGGAATAGCTTTTTAAAACGTGCCGTCCCTATCGCAAGCTGTTACAATCGGTTCGCTTATGAGTGGTTGCACACTCTATTTTGATAGCGCTGCAACGACCATCTGTATCCCGATCGGTACACCGTATTGATCGTTTCGATGACACGCGCAACAGCGATACAGTGACGTCATGGTTTGGTAAGAGTAGTAGCCACACCAGGGAAGGCGGATAGTATTGCAGCGCTGTGGAATGCGTGTTGCATACCTTCGCTCGACCTTTGGGCGGTCGTGAGTCGGTGAAAAGAACTGAACAGTTGGCTTTCCCTATCGTTGATTCGACGTTTGCCAACTGTGAGTGATATCATTGAACAACATTTTCAAAAAAGTACTGTAAAGATATTCTAAACCCGTTTAAGTTCTTGGATATAAACAGTAAAGTAAAACAGTATACTACACATCACCTTAGCGTTTTGAATTTACTTTTCCTATCATTTTACGATACATAGGATTGAACGGGTAGATAAATACTTGTTTTCAATCAAAGTACAGCACGAAGACTCTTCAGTAGAAATTAAAGGAATAATCATCACGTTTCCAAAATGGCTATGTGGTGTACATTGCGCTTAAATATCTCACATGCGTATAGAATAGTTGTTTGCTTTCCAGTTCATTTCAGTTCAGTAACACACACAAATCACACATCTTGCACCATTTTGATTTTTGTTTATAGCTTGACATTCAAGAACAAAAAATACAACATCTGAATGCCAGCTTTATCTTCATTTATTCCCCAGTCATAACTTCCATAAATTCTGTAAATAGACAAAAACAATACTTTAGTTCCTCGAAACCTAAGTGCAATTCTCGCTTTCGAATCCCATACCTTCAAAATCAACCGTTCCGGAACCATCGGCATCAATCTCGTCGATAATGTCATCCAACTCATTTTCCGGCACGGCACCGTCAAGCTCTTGCAGAATCTTTTTAAACACATCCAGCGGAATGAACCCAGTACCTGGAATGCATACACACCTTCTTTAACATCCTTTCCGTACACTTTTTTTTAGTAGGACAAGACATTCAACTTACCATTCTTGTCGTACATCATGAACACCTCGCGCAGCTCGGCCCGCAGCGCGTCATAATCTTCCTCCGGCTCGACAAAGTTGGACGCTAGCTCCAAAAACTCGTCAAACTCAATCTGGCCCGACTCATCCACGTCGTACTCTTCCATCACCTCAGTTAGCTCTTCCTCCGACAGTGTCTGTCCGAGCAGCTCGAGAATCGTGCCGACCACCTCCACCGAGATGCTGCCCTTCTTCTCAATGTCGAACGCCTCGAAGGATTCCTTCAGGACTGTAGAATTAATTCAAACAAATGATATGTAAATATTTATTAAATACAATCGGATTTAAGTGACATTCAGTTGCTTACTTTTCAGCTGATCCTTGCTCAACTCGGTCTTGTTCATTTTGGTGCAGTTGTATTCAACGGTAAGGAAAACCCAACAATTATCACACTCTTTGCGCGAATGGCCGTGACAGTACTAATCGCAAGCGACGGTGGCACTGGTCCTTTTTGTAAACGCTCATTTCCATCGGTTCTGCTTAATTACAATCGTTTGCGAGCAGAATGCTTGTGGGTTGCGGGCTTGCCACGCTATTTTGAGGCAGTTTTGCCCACCGACGCTGGATGTACATTGTAATACAAATTGATCAGTTCGGTTTGACGAAGCCATTTACAGCATACTAGTGGCGTGGGTAATGAGTACCGATGTAAATTTGTAAGCATTTGTGAGATCCGGTAGTTAGTTTAAAAATATGTTAAAAATAAATTTCAAAATTGAATAGTTGTAGAAAAACTAATCTTCAATATTGAGTGACAAAAGCAAAAATTTAAAATAGATTTTTTTCTACTCAATTGAACACATAGTTTACTACTGAAATATTGCTGTAGATCAATTTTTGAATTTATAAAATACTTGCACAAAGCAAACATGATAAATAATACAATACAATACAGCACAATACATAAATAATAAAAATCGATCACCGAATCGATGAAACTCAACCGCTTTCCTTTGCCAGCTTAAACGCCTGGCGGTATGCAATCCAATGCTAACTTCAAATTTCAACTGTTGCAGGGTTTGCCTAACTTCCATTTTGCGTTCATGCCGAGCTTAGCACGGTTATCTTTCTAAACGAGTTACAACCTACAATTTCATTCTCTCACATCCTTTCATCGCAATCTATATCTGATAAAACGTTCGCCGATATCGCTAATTAAACAAATTCCATCCAACCCGACCGATGCCGCCGCACCACTACACAAAGGGACCACACCAACCCTCAATTATTCATCGATAACTTCTATTTACCGGCCGGAGATAGTCATCGTATCAGTGTCGATATCGTGTGCACAATTGGCGTGTGAAATGCGTTTCACAATAACGTTCCGTTTTTCCCACCGGAGCCTTCGGAACAAACGAGCAGCGGAAAATGGGTAACTCTTAGGAGCAGCAGCCCCTTCGCGTTCCTTTCAGGGCCCCCGACCCGGGAAATGCTATTTGCTAACCTGATTGCAATGCATGCTCCTCAATTCGATTAGATGACTATGTCGCCTCCCCCACTGTTCTCCTATCGTCTGTTGTGCCAAATGGTGCGACACCGATAACGGGGGATCGACACGCTAATGAGTGTCAACGAGTGTGCCAGTCGTCTGTGTCAGTGATAATTTGGCACCCGGAAGTGCTGCTGCTGGTATGCTAAAGTGATTTTCGAAAGGCTGCATTCATCCGAACCGAAACTGTTTCAGTGCATAGTATCCGGGGCGGGAATTGAGCGCTCTTGTGGGCAGCATGAAGGGTAGATTGAAAATTACCAGCTCCAATCGACCTCCGAGCACCACCACTAGAAACCAAAGGTTTGGAAAATGAAGTTCTCCACATTAAATTGGAATACAGTTCGTTTGAACGAATTTTCTACTTTGTTCTGTCAGCTGCTATCCAACACTCGACTGGAACCGGAACCGTAATGGCTGCCTGGCGGTACTGTTCTGTGTGATCTGCTTTTCCATTCTGATGTGCCTGGTGCTGGCCGACATCTTTACTAAGGCGGAGGAAAGGTGTGTGTTTAGTATTCGTTTAAGGATTGAATGGTGTAAGTCATACTTAAATAATTCCTACAGCGAATCCGGAACGACGACAACAACTTCACGCCCTGGAAAAGTGTATCCTCTCTTGGTCGTGCATGCGTACGACGACAGTGTAAAGTGTAAAATGGTTTCGCAATGTTTCATCGAGTGTTCTGATGTTGACGTGATTAACATATCAGAAGAAGTAAAAGAATTGGCAAAGGTTAGTTCTGTAAGAAAGACTTTGTTAGGGGGGGAATAATTTATCCATTTTTATCCTAACCTCTAGACCTACTCCTGCACTTCCATTATTTTGAACGTTATTGGACTGAGGGCAACGGACGATGTGCTGCGTAGAAACTGGCTACAGCTGGACCTTGACCTTGAGATCGCTTCACTGCTACTGATCAACTCGAACATCTGCACCATCGAGCCGGAATCGTTCGACATGGGCTCCATGTTCGGCACGACCGTACTAACCCTGCAATCGCTCCAGCTCGACCACCTGCCGACCGGCATCTTTCTCGGGCTGCAAAGCTTGCGGGAGCTAAACCTTCTCAACCTACCGCTGCGCCGGATCGACCCGTACGTGCTGAGCCCGATGAAGTACTCGCTGACGCGCCTCACCATCGAGAGCAGCCTGGACGCGATCGGCCCGAAAAATCTGACCGGATCCGCGACGCTCCCACGCCTCGAGATACTTTCACTGGAGTACAACTCGTTCGACGATACACTCCGGCGGGGCACTTTCGCTAATCTGCCCTCGCTGGCGAGCTTGTACCTGCGCAGTTCGTACATTACTTCCCTGGAGGTGGGTGTTTTTCACGACATTTGCGGCACGGTGAAGCAAATCCATCTGATTGGCAATAAGCTGCGCAGTATCGAGCCGGGGACGTTCGATTGTTTGCAGGGTACGGACGCGAAGTTGTATCTGAAAGATAATCCCTGGACGTGCGACTGTTCACTGCGCTATCTGCAGGAATTGCTGGTCAATAGTAATCTGGTGCTGGATCAGCCTGTGTGTGCAGATCCAAGCGAGATGAAGGGAATGCTTGTGCGGGATGTGATGCTCTGTCCAATACCTACATCGTCGCTGGTGCCTTCGGGAGAAATTACGACAGACACAGCAACGGACCCGTTGACTACGACTACTGAAGAGGATGGGACGAGTACTTCTACTGTCAGCACTACGTCTACAACGTCCCCGGAAACGACAACGATGGAAGATACGACGGCAATAGGAACAAGCGATACAGACGAAACACCTTCCTCGGAATATGAAACCACAACGGAGAATCAAGGGACTGTGAATGATACTTCGTCTACGGACGTGCCGGAGTATACCTCACCATCTACTACAACTCCCACCGAAAGTGACACAACGACCGAGATCAGCACAGAATCTTCCAGTGAACCTAGCACATTCCCGACCACCGAGGAAATCACTCCCCAGACTACTTCCACAACGCCTCATACTGATTCAACCACGTCGGAAACGGATCCAACAACTACGGACTCCTCCCCAGCTACTACTTCACCAGAACCACCTGATACCACCCCATCGGAGCACACCTCACCCGACGCATCCACTACCGACGGTCACGAAACACCAACCAGCACGTACCATCCCGTACCGACCATTCTACCCAACTACGTGCAGCTCCAGTGCGAAAGCACGGCCAATCCGATCACCGTCGATATCGTGGCAGAAATGGCGCAGCAGCGACGACGGGCACGATCGCCCGAATTCAGTACCATCAACCTGAACGTGGCCACCCGCACGAAGCTTTTCACCGTGTCCGAAGCGCAGGAAGGCGTCGTGGAGCTGCTGTTCGACAAAACTACCTACGGTGCGGTGCTCTGGTTTCACGACACCTCCACCCTGGCATCCGTGTTTTCAACCAACATCGAGAGCAGCGCCCACTGCCAAACGCTCAGCAGCCAGCAGGTACGCATCGTCAACCTCGTGCCGGACAAGAATTACATCTTCTGTGCGTTCAGCCTGCACGAGGTGATGGTGTCGCCGTTCAACTGTCTGCCGTACCGGCTGCTGCCGGTGTACGGCCAGCGTGCCTGGCTGGTGGAGGATCAGAAGATCATGATGATCAGCATCGTCATCTCGTCGATCCTGGTGGCCCTACTGACCGGCGTGCTGGTAACGTACTGTTTCTTCAAGAGCATGTCCCTGTACCAATCGACACGTGAGTACTGGCCGCAGGTCGCACCGATTCTGTGTGGGTTTTGCTGCAACATTCCGGGAAATTTTGTGCTACTTTCGAAGGGTTCTCTTTCGTTACAGACTCCAAAGCATCGGTCCTGCCGGTGGAGAACAATACCGTGAAGAACACGTACATGTCACCGATGCCGCCGAAGAAGCCACTCACGCCCGAAAGGTAAGATGGTTTAGCGAGGGATGGGAATTTCACTCCAATTCGAATCTAGGTTCAAGGAATATGTTATTAAAAAATAAGATTTTTGCACCTACATCCCTACAACTGCACATGGTTTGTTCCGTTACTTTCTAGGACGAATTATTTCATCATGAGTTCTTGCAGGGGTGAACCTTTTTCCAAAGAACATAAGGATATTTTGGTGCAAGACTTCAGACCCAGTCTTATAATCACTTACCTTCTTAACGAGCAAAGTTTGCGATATCTTCTGTTGCAGTGGAATAACAATTTAAGGAGTAGAATGTGCGTCCAATTAAAAGAAAATTCAATTTAAGACCTCCATTATACGCCAACCAGCCAACTTCAGCGCAAATTCTCACTATTTCTTCCGGTGCTTTCATGCAACCACTTACACTCCCCTTTACTCCCCTCATTGCAGACCAAATATCAAGCGAAGCGTGTCGGACACGAGCATCGAGAGTGGCCGCAGCTACGTTTCGGCCGTCGTCCCAACCACCCAGTTCCAGTACATCTCCTGGAAGATGGAGAACCGTTCTCGCCCATCCTTGGAGTTCTATCCCAACGAACCACCTCCACCGCCCCTACCGCCCCACCCGAGCAAGCGACTGAAGAAGCAAAAGTCCGAGATCAAAATAAACTATGCCCAGCAACAGCAGCAGCAGGCGATCTACGACGAGCCGGCCGGGACGAGTTACATGGGACGCGGTGCCGGCGGTACGCTGCATCAGTCACTCCGCAGCAATCGACACCGGGCATCCTGTGGTGGAGTGATCCACTGAGGCCGGGCTTTGCCCACTAACCCACCAACACCTACCAAAAACTGTCTGCACGTGTGTGTGTCTACATCTTTGTGTGTCTGTGTACAGTGAAACTTGAATAAATGATTAGAATACGACAGACAACTAGTCTGCTAGGTGTAGTTTCAACGCCCTTCCCGTGCAAGGCAGATTGCCAAAAACGTTTTACCGAAACTGCATTAGTTGCGTTTGGATGCGAGGCGGAGAAGAGTTACCAGAGCAGCTTAATCGTATCATCTTGGGTCTTTCTTGCGGAATGAACGGAGAAAGGCGTCTCCCTGCTTACATCGTCCCAGTTCTTGGTGTGTCTTCATCTAGACTGATCACACATGCTCTTGGCCGAACGTCGACACCCGTTGGTTTATAGTGGATTATGAGAAAAACTCTTTCGCATCAGCGTCATGCACCAACCAACATCACCGTAGTAACAGACTGTACGTACGTACAGAAGAAGAATTTGTTGTTCCCCTTTCGTACCACCGCATCCCGCCGCGAG
The DNA here is from genome assembly GCA_000349105.1 of Anopheles epiroticus. Taxonomy (NCBI): domain Eukaryota; kingdom Metazoa; phylum Arthropoda; class Insecta; order Diptera; family Culicidae; genus Anopheles; species Anopheles epiroticus. The sequence continues at coordinate 62,803 of KB672253.1, read as the reverse complement.
ACGAATACCCCCAAGGCATCACGTTTTTAACCGGTTATAATGCTTTCTTGAGCATTCGGAAAACCGGCGTAACAAAGCACAAAAGATCTTCCCATAACATCGTTTTGTCATATTTATAGACCGGAGCCGCAGCCGGCAGCCTTTAAGGTCCGACGGAATGTTCCGTCTGCACGTCCCCAGAACTTTTGTTCGGCGTAACAAGCGATGACAGATAGACGCGTTGGCGTTTGCCAAGGATCGATCGGGTGGCATCATTTCCACAATATCTGTTGGTGGTGAAGGTCGTTGTGGCGGAAAGAGGGACACCGTTGCGCGCACTTGAAGCAAAAGGGGAAAAGTTAACGAGCAATTTACGCTCCCGAGCTCCCGGGAAAATGTGTTCATCAATGAGCTTGGCCACAATTTAAATGTGTGTACCGAGAGTAAAAATATCCGAAACTGGTAAGCAGCAGTAGGGAACTGTGTTTAAAATTAACACTTTTTAACACAACAATTAACACAGCGCATTTTTTGTGGTGCATTTCGAAAAGCTAAAAAAGCATGTATGTTTCAATAAAATATAAATGAAATATAAATAAAAGCCTGTTTATTGCTGCTGCCAGTACAAAGGGCAACACTTGTTACGCACTTCCAGATACCCAATTGCCAAATGCCCAAATCAAATCATCCTGCACAAACACACGCACCGAAACGCAACAAGTGATGCATTTTAATTGACCGGATATCAAATGGTATATTTGTGTTTGCATGTTCGTTTAATTGGTTCGGAAGCAAATGGAAGCGAGCTTACGCACAACCAGACACACACACACAAATACCAAATGCTTTGTGGGAAGGAAGAGCGGGGTACGCACCGGGGAAGCGTTTCCGAATTCATTATGCAACGCGGCAATAATAGAGTGCGCGCCGGCCGTGTTATAATTTCATCAAACATCAACAATCAATCGATTGGCTGGACGCGGGCAAGGGATCGGGGAATTGAATTGGATTGTATTTTATATGCAATTAAAAGTTTAATTGTCAAAAGGGAAACGAAAGGAGAGCGTGCGAGAGGGAGCGAAAAAAAGAGCTGTTAATTATTGGCATCAAAGAATGGATAGAATTCAATTTGAATCATGCACAAATGATAGTTCATGGATTATTGATTAAACAATTTGCTGCAACTCTTGTAAAAAAAAAAATTTAATCACTTTTTGATTTGATGCATTTTATAAATTGTAATAAAATGCTGTTCTTCGAAACGCCAAAGCAACGATAAAATAAATTAGTTTTTAAACATGAATCAATAAATCCTCTCATTAAACACCCACTGTCATTGTGCAACACGCAACATAGATCAACGAGAACAATTTACGGCCGTGTTGTGACCTCACCTGCCTACCACTACAAACCCAATCGGTACATGACAACAAACACCGTGCGATGCTTTGCTCATCGAAATAAATCTCGCACGGAAACGGGCAAAAGCGGAAACCGTAGCAATATTCGAAAACAACTCTATTATTACGGCAAACCACCCCTCCCCCAACGGGCCTAAGTTGCTGCAGTTGCTGTGACAATGAAAAGCTAGAGCAGATTCCGATGGAAAAGAACAGTAAAATAAAAGAACACTTGAATGGGAGGAAACGAGATGCAGCAAAAGATCGTGGCACGCGCGTGTACCGTCTTGGAATGGTGGGATTATACTTCATGCACACGATTGAAATGTTCTCACTCCCTTTCGGACGACCCCATCGAAAGAGTGAAAGAGAAAAAAAACGAGGGAGAGACAGAGAGAGAGTGATCACAACCATTGGAAAGCGGTTGGAAAATTGTGTTCTAAATGGATCTCGCTGTATCTTTAGATGAGCTGGCATGCAGGGCGGTACGGGCGATCATGTGTACGAAACGAGCATGCCCAGTAGGAAATTTCCGATCTAGTGGATACTCATCATTCCCGGTTTACTAGAGACCTTTGGTATGCCCTCATAGAGCTATTAGTATGAAGGTTTGCATCTGATCCCCCTAGGAGAATGATTCGGATGACAGATTCCCGTACCGATCTTCTTGCACATTGCATAGTTTTCGGCGTAAGAATGTGTAGAATTTACTTAAAATTATTTATTGTAATAATTGGTTTAATTAAAATAATTACTTCAATAAATTTAGGCACCGTAGGCAGCAATCTTAACTAATTTAAAATTTGCCATTCAAGCTGTTAAGAATTCAAAGCTGCGTGCTTTAGAACGTGGTTTCTTGTTTGTTGAGCAAGGGAAGAAGCGCTGGTTGGTCGAATGGTAATGGCAGAGGTCCTATACAAGGCCTGATGTTGTTCAACTCCTTCCTATTCTGGAGTGCTTCCTTGCTTTGAGATTCAAGACTTTTCATCATAATAGGTGTACTACCCAAAGTAACTATTCTAGTAACATAAAGTAAACAAGTAAAAACACCCAATATAAATAATAAAATCAGAAAGATGTTATTTCACGAGGAAGTACTATTTAAAACTTCTTACAATTTTTCTTATCATAAGTATGAAATAAAATTATTTAAGAAGAAATCTTCATCGAAAACCCTCAACAATGATTTTGCATGATTACATTACCTTTTCTCGATTCTCGCAAACCCTTAGCACTCTCGAGAGACGCCAGTAGTAAGAACGCGCCAAGGTGGGAATAAAATTGTAGCAGCTCCCAAAACGCCACTACCCCCAATCAAAAACCACAGCCGTTTTCTAATTGATGCTTTGTGTGCATGTGTGAGGGTACGCGTAAACGATACGCGTGTGGGTGAACAATTTCTCTTCCCAGCAGCTTTGAATTCTTGCGTTAAGGCGAAGAGGGGCAAAGCGAGATGCCACAGCGAGATGCCAGAAAATATTTACTACGTGATCGTTTGTTCTTTCAGGATCCACCCCCGCACTCACAAACACACACACACACATAAGAGAGCGCGCGAAAACCCATTGGAAAGGTGTGGGATCAGATATCACAATGCGTTGGTGCAGATGGAAGTTGTAGAACAAAAATAAACCCATACGCTTGTTTTTGAACTCGAAAGCGAAAGGCGGCAAAAAAAAACAAAATTGAATTTACTGTAATGTTTCGTTTCTCGCTCGCTCCATAGAGCGCGCTCCCGCTCTGGCACCCGTTCTGGCCATATGGCGGGCGGTTTATAACGCATGTACGCGTATCGATACGGGTCGGCTAGCAGAGTTCGCACCATCTCCGGCCGGGGGTCACTTTTCATTCTAGCGAGATCCGCAGCATCGGGCGCCAACTTCCGGGACACTACGCACCCGTTTTCGTAGTTTGCCAAACTTTCTCCGTTTCGCACCACGCGTACCCTCCCGCACCAACATGTCGGTCGTTGTAAGTATGGGCAGTATATCTTGTGTGTGTGTGTGTTTGTGCGTCTGGAACGGGTCCAACAATCAGCCCGAGAGTGCGAAAATCCCTGGGTACAGGAGGTTTCTGGGGAGAGCAACTTTGCACCTAAACGGCCAAGAAAAGAGTGCCGCACAAGTGATGCTTTTCGCGCTCGACATTCGACGTCTACGCTCTGGGCACCGGTCCAAGAAAGTTGGCGGCGCTCGGAAGCAACTATAAAATATAGTATAGTGCAGTTGTACATATTAATACAGCAAAACTGCGTCTAGACCTGTGTGTCTCTCCGCGGGAGGTAGGAAGGGCTCAAGAAGACTCCCGTGTGCGGTCTCACCGCTCCATCTCCGCCAAGAAAACACATGCATGATCCGTTCGTTGCAGTTTTTGCAGCTGCATTCGGCCGGGATACGGGCGGGAGCGCAACAAAAAAAGGGCGGAAAAGCGGTTAGAAATATTATAGTACCTGTACCGCAAACCGTTTCAGCAAATTTCGCACCCGGCACATTATTGTCGTGGTCAATTCCCGGCAAACGTCGACTAAACGGCATCCTGCTGCACAGCTCAGTTGCATCCGAGAGCCAGATTGGCCGGCAGGCAGTGCATACAGATCACACACGCCAAACTACAGCGGTGAAGAGTCGCTCAGCGAACAACACTACGGCAAGTGCGGTGCTCCGAGATGGTTAGTAGTGGCAGCAGTTTGCGAAATCTGCGTTTGACACCGAAAGCGTGTCGGCGGGGACGACCGGGACGGCAAGAATTTTGCCAAGATTTTGTGCAACATTCTCGCACTGGGACAACATTCGCCCTTGCAGGCTTCCTGTGTAGGGTGTTTGTGTGTGTGTGTGTGTGTGTGTGTGTGTGTGTACGCGCGTGTTTGAATGATCACAATCGCCAGACAAAAAGAAAGAAGGTCCAATCCCCTCCCCGCCCTCCACCACCCCCTCCCTGGCCAGTACATTTTCATAACCCAAAGACCTGCGGGGCATGTGTTCTGCCGCACGTAATGTTCTCCGAAAGGTTCAGCGGGAAGGCTCGACTTTCGGTTCGGTGGTGGACGCAAAAAGGAAGACGCAAAAAGGAAAGAGTAGTGGCCTCTGGTGTACACTTAGCCCCTGGAACCGACGATGGTGTTACGATCCGGCCGTGTGGCAGTGTCGTTGCTAGTGTTGCTGCTGTGTCAGTGGTGTCCTCTGCCTGGTGACGCTCAATCGTTCTTCTTTCGACGCTCGGCGGTTCGTTTAGTGGCACCGGGGGAAAAAAACAAAATACAGAAGCCCCGCTAGAGTTTCATAACAATCGGAGCAATCAGGGCAGCGGAACTAGCCGGATTTAGAACGCCCCGTATGCTCCAAAACAACAGGAAGTTTGAAGTTGTGCTTCCCGCAGCACTTAGACTTTCGACTGGGAAACGGCACTCCGAAAATTGAGTTCAATTCGTTTGTGCTCACGCGAGCACATCCGATGCTATCCGCCATGGCAGGAGTTCCAATTGTGAAGTGTTGAGTTAGGCACAAAAATTGTAGATTAAGATTGTTTTTTTTTCTTCTTTTGAGCGTGTGGCGTAGCCGATAAGCAGGTCTAAGCACGTTGTTGTTGCAACCATCACTTGAGCGTTTAATGTAGTAAAATAGCCTTTTCAGCGTCACCCACTTAGCAGCTGGTTTGTCTCAATACAAAGTGCCTTGACACATTTTTGGAGCTGCTGTCGGTGGTGTCCAGCTGCTTCGTATCTTGCTCAACCCATCCAATCACCAGCAATTTGTTCGATTTAATGGGATATTGGAATCCCGTCAAACGCGATGACTTTTGCGAGTGACCTGTCATAGTTCCTCACACGAGAATGCCTTACCAATCGCACCACGAAACCGTTGAGAGCATCGGGGAACGCTACTACAGCCGTGGTGGTGGTGGTGGTGGGCAACCGCGCTCGAAAACAGTAGAAATGAAGGAAAACTGCCAAATGCTGGGCGGAATACAAATGAGCGAGTGCTCTGTGCAGCGGGCGCCGGATCAAAGGCCCAGAACACGTCCATCTATTTATAATCCCATATAGTATAGAGTGTAGCACCCTCGCAGCACCTCCGGGCAGAAATACAAGTTTGCCCATGTGTTCGGATCAGCGCAAAGCTATCGAGTGTCTTGAATATCCAAACAGGCGAGACGGGCGTACAAGTTTTTCCTTTTATCTTTGTTTTATTTTTCATGCCATAAGCCCTTGGAGGGGATATTTGTATCGTCTTCTTTCCTTGTTGTCTGGTTGGGGGGGAGAATCTGGCAGGATCTTGCGTAGAAGACGCTAGAGCCTAGCAGGAACAGGTTGGGTAGCAAGAGTGCCAAAAGTTTTCTCGAGCGGGCTTTTCCTGGTAGAACGCATTGCAATTTAATCAGAGCTCTTAATATGCTGGTATGCTCTTGGTTCTCATGTTTTTTTTTTCTTATCTTTTTTCTCTCGTTTGCAGGATGATCTGGATAAAGCTCAGCTGGAACGTAAGTACTTGCAGTGAATAAGCGAAGGGAGAGAAAATTGCAAAATTGCAACGTGTGCCTTGCCAATGCGGTCTGAACCAATTGCAACATTTATCCAATTTCGAGCGGGTGATCGATAACAATCCAAATTGGGGGGGTTTATAAACAACACAATTGGACTACAGCTTGTAATAGAAAAAATGCCCTTTAAAGCTATTTAAATCCCTATTAAGAGCTACTCGATAGGGAGATGATGTAATAGCACACTCTCCCAAAACCATCAAAACAGGAATTTTGGCAAATGATTCGCTAATGATTGATCAATAATTACAGCCGCCGCTCGGCTTCCTGAAAAGTCGGGCCCACTGCCAATCGAAAGTTGTTTCGGCAGAAATTTTACCACCACAAAACCATGCACCCAGTTCCGAGTGCCGCGTCACTTTCACGACCTGCTACAACACAAAACCGCGATATGTCCTCAACCGGCCCAGCCGCTTTAATTGCTGGTCGGAGTCGCAATTTTGCAAGTTGTGTCTTCCGTTGTTGTTTTTTGCGATTTTTTGTTTTTGTTTTATCTCATCTGTTCGATTGTTTGTTTGGTTTTCTGGTGCCCGCGGTGTCTCCGTTTGCATCCATTAACGTGCCCAACGCACTATATTCCTATCATCGATCGATTTCCATTCGAACGGGAGAGAGAGAGAGATTGTTTGAGAGCCATTTAGTGCGTTCGCTGCGGTGCGTGTTATGTAAACGGAACAGGTGCAAAATTATCAGTTCCACCCAAGGGCAGGGTGGGCCGCAACGATTGACGAAATCCTTTCACCGAACAAAGCGAACAGAGCGATCTCACGGGAGCAGCTAAAGCAAAGCAGCTGGGCAGTGGCAGTTTGGAAAGCACCTCCGGGCACACTTTAGACAAGCCCCGACATGACCTAGGACGGCGGAACAGCATTGTCACTAAGCGAAACGGTGAAATTAAAACTAGACGACGGCAGTCGAGCCTAAACACACCCCCACGTGGTAGCCGGCGGTGGCAATCGTTACCAAAAATACCTCATCTTGATGGACCGGCTCAGTGCTACCGTCGCTCTAAGGAGCGGCCACAAAACCGTTTCGAGAACCGGTTCCATTCGTGCCGGACCGGGCAAGGATCCTTGAGCAAACACAATGGCCTCGCGATATGTACCGAGGGCTTACAATTCCAGTAGGAGATTATGCCAATTTTATATCTCGTGAGAGAGAAAGAACTGTACATCCAAAGAGGCTTTCACTTTCACTGGCGGGCGTGTAAAATGTCTGATGAATTGATCCCATTCCGAGACGGATGATGTCAGCTCGGAATCGTTATGGATTCGGCATTCGTATGAGATCACCCACGAAGGCGGTCCTTGCCCGGGACGACAGAACTCAAACGCCTCCTCCTTTTCACATTTCACCGCGTGTTGACAGATGCGATTTTAATTGCCGGCCTGTGAGAAACCGTCACTCAACGATTCTAGGATGGGGGCTGGTTCTTTCGAGATCTGATCCGGCTGGGGATCAATCAATTCTAGACGCACAGGTGAAGGATGGCAAACACTCAACACTTGGAAGGCGTTAAAAGATTCTAATTTGCCGTAGTAAGACGGTACATACACCCCCCTCGGGGCGAATCCCAATGTCGTCTGGTAGCGAGCAATAATCCATTTAACGAGACCAAATGTCATTCCTTTTTGACGGTTGAGCGATATCTTGGTGAACCATTTTCTAATCTACCTAATGGGTTAGTTTTACAAGCTTACTACCAAGTGGGGGGAAGGGGAGTTGGGGAGGCTTGCCTGTTGCCTCGGGCCACCTGCTCGTTACCGTTTGTGATGGCGTTGGCCAAGGTTTTGTTAGTTATAGATATGCGCAGGATAATTACAATTCTAGCAACAAGCGATAAATTCAAATTTTGTTATTCACCATTTAACGATCGTTTGAACGCGTTAAATGCTGGTTGCGTTCCTTCTGGGCGGGAAATGGTGCTTAAAATGTTGCAAATTCTTACACCTTCGCGTACAAGAACGCAATTCGATTCGATTCCCTTCAAGGACGAGCATACCGTGAACGTGAGAGTATTTATTTTCTCCACGCACTTGCTTACACAGATTCTAATTTGTTTATTATTGGAATGGTTGCGATTTAGTTCTGCTTGACATCGATACTGTCTCGTTTTTTTTTTAATGGCACCATTTTTTGCTGTATCTCTCTTGACTGGAATAAAACCTAAATAAATGGATTTAGGCGCAAAACCACTGACACTCGGCAGCCACCAGAAACGGAGGGAAAAACTCGCACACTAATCGCCAACAGTCTGTGAAGTGTAACCAATCTGGCATGTCAATACCATCAATCGATTGAAAAATGGACTCTAAAAAACTGGTCCACCGTACCGCTTATGTGCCCACACCCGTAGCAGCGATAAAATCGGCAATAAACCGTTCTTAGCAAACAGGTCCCGGCAGGCTGCAGCAAGCCAACCCCCCACCCAACCCGCGAACGGCCAAGTGAAATTGCAATGCGATCTAATAGATTATGATCTCGTTCCTCGCCCGAATGCACCGACAAGATCTGGAGCGAATGTGAGCCGTCGTTTTGCGTCATAAAATATCTCATCCAAGAGCTGGTTCCGAATTCGATGGGGGAGAGGAGTGGGGGTATCTTGCTTGCAAACCACACACTATCTCCTTCCCAACGGTCGTATATTTATAGCCGAAGCGTACGCAGCTAATTAGGTTAAAACTTCAATCGGGATGGGTGGGGAGGAGTGGTGGCTGGATGCACACATTCGATCTCGGGGAAGGGCGACTGTCGTTGATACGGTGTGACAGGAAACTACCGCAACGATCCGTCCATCAGGCGCGCAGATCTTCCACTGTAGCTGAGTACAGGCGGGGGGTAATTATTGCTACGGTTGGGCTGCTGCTTGCTTAAAATAGCTCAAAGTAGCAGCAGCAGCAGCTGGGAGGCAAGGGAAATAAATCACGCTAGGTCGCGGTCGAAGAGCGGCAAAACCGAGGGAATTGGGTGAGAAGAAGCAGACAAAAAAACTTCTGTTTAAAAAAAAACACACGCGAAAAAAGCAGACGAGACTCGGGGAAGACAACCGAAGGAATGGGCTCTGATTGAGTCGTTTTGAGCGTGTCGCTCACGTCTGAAGCGCCCCGCGCCGGCAGTCTCCCGGCTCCCCTGGCAGGTTTTAATGCTGACGAAGAATAAGTCGCGGCGCTCGTTGCCAATCAATTAGCGGCTCATTGACGGGGTTGATTTTTTTATATATATAAATTAAGCTCGAATTTGCCAACAACCATGCTTAAACGGTTGAGTGACGGGGTTAAAAATAGAGACGACTTTTAATGGACAAGAAAAGACGTCCAGAAGAAAAACGAGTGGAAAAATCAATTTTATGTTCACAGAGTGGCTTAGAACGTTCGTTTCTTGCTGTGAAGCTTTGTTTGTAGCTACAAGGAAGTGATGGTAGGAAGACATACAAACGTAGCACAAGCAATCGAATTTAAATCACAGTTTCAACATAAGGCTGGCATGATTCCTTCCTCCGCAAAAATCGTATCAATTGATGCGTAGATATTTTATTTTCCTATTTCGCTACCATTTTCATGTAATTCCATTGCCCCGAAAGCACCTAAAATAAACCTAACCCCGATGCGCCTGTAAATATATCACCAGCGCCCTGACAGACGGTCGCCCGAGTGTTGGCAAGCAATCGCGATAACCGTGAACTTGAATTATGGGCTCCCTGACAAAAGAGCAAGAGAGAGAGAGAGAGAGCGAAGGAGAGAAATAACCTCCTCAGAAAATAAAGCCTAAAAAACAGGCAACCATGACACTATACACACCCAATTTCCTCTGTGACAGAAAACGGAACAATCTGCAATAAAACCAGAAGTGGCAGTGGGGAACAGGAGAGAAAAAAAAGGAACAAAAATGAAATCATCACCCAGAAACGTGTTTCCAGTTTTCCAATCCCCCCCCCTTCCCTCTTCTTCTCGTGGGTAGCGATAATCTGATAAGCGGAAGGGCCAATATACACACCTCGAAATTGCAGCGCAAATGCACCCCGCAGTGCGATGACACGATACTTGCAGATACGTGCTCCAACGCGGGAAGGTAACGCTGCAAATGTCGATGAAGTTGGGTGCGTCTGTGGGTGCTGTGGTGGGGGCGGTGGTGGTAGAGCATGGGGATTTATGAGGCTCGTTTTCGAACTGCATCGCACGATTCGCACACAGTGCGGTCGTTAAGCGAGCCGTGGTGCATAGCATAGTGGTGGCTATGCTGCATGATAATGAATGAAATCGCCAGCAGGTTCGCCCCGGAAGGTGAGCATCAATGAGTGATTGAAATGCAGTCGGCCACCGGCCAGGTCGGTTAGGAGAAACGTTGCAATTAATGCAAACATTGTAGGAGGGGGGGCTATGCTGCATGAAAGCTGAGTTTTGCTACAATTTAAACCATTCCTGAAATGTTGTAGACTTTAAAATCGATTTTAAAACGTTCTCTTGAGAGCGTCTTGACTTTCATGCCCTATATTTTTTAGGTGAAAGCGTTCATCAGCAACCATTTTGCCATTGAACTTCCTTATCACTGGCGATTGCCCGTAAACAGCACCTTTTCACACACCCTAATGTGCCACCAGAGGGTAGTTATGCTAAAGCAAATGACATGGAAACAGAGGCAACAGCACGTAATAGAAAATTTCATTTTAATTCACGTGTGCCTTTCCTCCTCCAAGCGCTGGACTACATAACATAAACGCCCATTCCATTTCTTTCTCGCTACGTCCCCTCTATCCCTCTCCCTTTCTCTCGCTCACGTATTTCGTATGCGAAAATTTGTGCTTCCGTTTAATGCTTCAGTCAATGCGAAAAAGAGCCTTGGACAGGTACGTTCATGGCGAAACGAACCGCGCACGGTATAAAAGGAAAGATGATGAGAAAATAAATTTCACAATTCCGGCACTATTTCCCGCTGAAATTGCATACCTAAAATAAAGTAAAAACACACACACAGCCAGATAGACGACAGGTATCGTACTAAATAGTACTGTGGAAGGGAGAGGAGAGAAGATGCGACTAGTTTTACGGCTGTGTGCGCAGGCTACCCCGGGCCGCGTCCGTCTATCTCTAGCCGATGTTCATTCATTAATAAACACACCGTGTGCCGTACCCGAAACGAACTGTGAAACGAGCACCAGTGGGCTGTAAAAACACAGCAGCAGCACCAGCAGCACCGTTTGGATGATGATCAAGGAAAACCCCTCGCCCGCCCCGTACGGATGAGGGCGAGAAAGCGAAAACAAACATGCATTAAAACTGCAACGACGGGCTGCAGATGGGAAACGGCTACACAATGTGTGTACGACGGGGTGGGAATTAAAACTGTTGATGAGGCACTAAAAATACGCGTTACCATGGTCGCGTCTGCTGAGCACAGCACTCGGCGTTGAGTGAGATGAGAGCGGGTGAGAGATCTCACTAAAAACAGATGAGAAACACCGAACGGTTTTGGTACACGTGCAATTTTGACGAATCGTTGAGTTTTGCTTTACATGTTCTTGATGTAATGCTAATCGTAACGCCGTTCCTTTCCAGTGCTCCGCAATGCGTTCAACGCGTTCGATCAGGAGAAGAAGGGATGCATCGGCACCCAGATGGTCGGTACCATCCTCAGCATGTTGGGCCACCAGCTCGACGACAAGATGCTGAAGGAGATCATCGACGAGGTCGACGCGGACGGTTCCGGCGAGCTGGAGTTCGAGGAGTTCGTTACCCTTGCCGCCCGGTTCATGGTTGAGGAGGATGCGGAAGCGATGCAGCAGGAGCTGAAGGAAGCCTTCCGTCTGTACGACAAGGAGGGTAACGGCTACATCACCACCCAGGTGCTGCGCGAGATCCTCAAGGAGCTGGACGACAACCTGACCAACGAGGATCTGGACATGATGATCGAGGAAATCGATTCTGACGGTTCCGGTACCGTTGATTTCGATGGTACGTCACTGAGCGGTTGCAGGCGATCGAAGGCTGAAGCAAGCACTAACCACTCGCCCTTACGTTTTTCTTACAGAATTCATGGAAGTCATGACCGGCGGTGATGACTAAGCATCGTCCCGAACCATCCCTGGAAGCCAGCAACTCTCACAGCAAGAAAAACAAAACCGTAAAAAGCGTAAAAAAAACTCCTCAACACCCTTCATTTCTTCGTAACGTTTCTTCTCCACGTGATGGGCACGTGTGTCACCCGGACCAAGCTGGACATTTCCGAGCGAGCCAGCACAGAACCCTCTCCCTGTGGTTCGGTTCTCTCGCCGGAAAGCTGAGCTGCTGCACTCTTCCTACACACCGTTTTCGTCTTCCGCCATTTTGCTGTATCGGGTAACTTTAAAGGACCAGCGGGAACGCCCCGGAGGCATCAGGAACGAGCAAGCGGGGCAGCATTTCGCGCAGAACAAGGGCCCACCATCAGCTTAATGACCACCGGCAAGCTGTGCCCTCCTGTCTGCCCGCTATCATCGTTGCTAAAAAGGTTGTTCAAAGTGCTACATTCTAATCCGTTCCGCCGTGTGTACTGCACACGATCGCTAATATGGGCACCGTACGCGGCTGCCCTTGCGCTTCCGTTTCCGTTCCTTTTTCCCACGGGTGTTCCCACTTTCCTTCGGAGGAGAGAGCTTAGAAATGTATTACCAACCATGTTGATGTTGATCTTAGAGTGTAAGCGAGACCAAAGCTACAGGCGCTGAATAAACAACACTGTTACTGTGGAAGCCCGTGTTGTTAAAACGGCATCCGCGCAAAACCAAACCAAAACCAGCGCTTTGTGGAAATGGAAAACTTTTCTTTGATGACGTTTCGTGTGCTCGATTCATTTGCCATCGGGCGAACTTTTCAATCGAATTCGTGATGCTGTTCGCATTCGAAGAACTTCCGCCAGAGTGTAAGTATTTCATTTCTTGACTTCGATTGTGATACATACACCATCAAGGTATATTATTTTAGGGTTTGAAAATCATGAAAATGTGGAAAATACTCACAACAAATGCAAACTCCATGAGGCTCATTATGTGCTGGAAAGAAGATAATGAAGAGAACTATTAGAAATACTATATTGCTGTTCGAATTGCATACATTACGGAGCAATGTAGACCGTATTGCATACTTTATGGCTGATTAAAGTTTTAGGTATGGTATTTTTGAATGATTTCCGACAACGACGTACTTATTGTTGGGAAATCACATGAATAGTAAAAGGTTTTTAAACAGGATTTTGCTATGCCAAATGTATAAGAAATATGAGAAAAATATAAGAAAACTTCATACTGTTATCATGTGATGTGGGTTGCATACTTTCATCACATGGATTAAGCAAATTAAATCAAATATTGCTTCGGTATAAGGTCTTGTCCACTTCTTTCGTAAAATGTACTTGAGAATTGCCTTTTCTCATTCCGAAACAATATTTGAAAACTAGTAGTGAAATAATTAAAATAATTATATCTATTATTTCTTTATTTTCATATAGACTTTAAGCCATCAGGCCAACATTCTTCTCTATTTGATTTAATGATTTTTATATATCTTCGATAGCTAATCGATAGAAATGGTACGAAATTGTTACAATGTTTATCAAACAAACAGGCACACAGTAACACGAATCATACTCTCCGAATAGCTCGGCAACCTATTTTTTTTCTACACAGAAGTTATTAATAATGCAAACATCTTAATTAATGCCTCTCAGTAAGCCGAGCACCGAGCCCTAACTCATAACGTAAACAAACAGCAGCATTAATCAGCGTACCCCGGCGCGTCTATGCGAAGCGGGGAAAAAACTAGATTGTACCATTTTCGCGTGCAGTCCCGATGACCTTTTCGAGTTATTTCGCACATTAGTCAGCGAACGTGCCCCGTTTGCCAAACGCGCGAGCCAACCAAACAATTTTCCTCCAATACCACGTCCCGATGTCGCGCGCACACACGGTAAGAAAGCGCATTTGATGCCAAGCCAACCGAAAGGAAATTGAAAAATGCTACAAGGATATTTTTCAACTCGAAACGGTGTTCCCTCCCCAGGCGGGTGAATTTCTGTCGGGAAGCGACGAAAAACGGCTGCAAAGACGACCTCGGTGAATTTAGGTCAATTGGGACATGGTGCCGTCGCACGAAAGGCCCCAGGCTGGCGAAAGGAACTTTATCTGCCCCGGTTGGTGTTAGGCTCAAGTGAGCTAGCGGAAGGTTTTACGTCTGGCACATTGCGTGAAGGTAGCGGTTGTTAGCTTTAAAACGTCCCATCAGCATGCAACACGAAAGAAGGGACACAAAAGATCTAGAAAAGGCGACCTCCGAAAAGAGTGGAAGAGGAACATTTTTCACAACTAATGTGCGCTTTAACGGAAAATGGAAGCAAAAGCACCATGGTGGAGGCAAAAGTTTTAAAACAATAAATAAGTTCATTACCATGCAGGATGTGCCTCACTCCGGTGGTTCGGCAAATCCATTTTTATGTTTCATGGCTCGGAGGAGTAAAGGAGCCACAATTTGCACCAAGGAACGAGGCTGGGATGTTTGCTTTTTTTTGCCGATCATATTAACAGCATGCAACGTAATAAGGCGAGAATATGTATTTTCTACGCTCTTCGCAAAAACATGTATGCGATGCGATGGTTTAACATGTACACACAAAAAAATGGGAAGCATCAGGTGGTGTGCAGAACAAACGCTTTGTGAAGTGAAGAAGCTTATGGACATGATGCAGCCAACTCGGGGCATGTTCAAACGGTTGGCAAGTTATTTTTTTTTTTCGAACGGTTGCACGTTCTTTTCTCACACTTTGCCGTTAGTATCACAGGAGTGGAGGGCGATGTATGTTGGTTCTTTACTCTTGGTTTTCACGTTACATTGCAAACGGGACACGAGCAAGAATTAGCTGGATAAGTTTATGCAATTTTCTTACGTTTTATTATTTTTTTATCAAGTGTTTTGCTGCTAAAGAAATCAAGTAAGAGAAAAGTCCCTTCAATTTAGTTTATAAAATTAAATTTGCAACAAAACTGCTCCCGTTTTACAATCCAGAAATTAACCACCCAGAACCACACCTGCATAACAAAGTGTGGGAGAAGCTTCATTGTGGATAAATGTTGCTCACAGTAACAAAGCGCTTAATTTTATGGGTAGAAAACTTTTACAATGACCCAACGCATCGAACCGTCCGTCTGTCGATACGGTGCAGAAGCGGGAAAAAGTTTTCCCAATCCCCGTCCACCGGCAGTGAACAAAGTGCTGCCATAAACTCATGTATGGATAGCCAACCGATAAGCCCGGTTTTTCCCGGCACATGACACACTGCACCGTGCATCCGTTTCCTTATCCCCTGTTGGCAGTGGCAGTGGAAGTAAGTTTCACTCGCTGTGTGTTACTTTAATCCCAGTTTTAATCACTTTTTGCGATAGCTTGAACGGTGAGCTGGGGGGGGGGTGGTCGGGAAAGAAGCTTAAACTGATTACATTCTTTCTTACTTTACGGCTAACCTTATGAAACAGGGAGGCTTAAAATGTTTAATTATGTATTGGCGTTTAGAGCTGAAGTTAGAGTTCATTTCAGCTGAACGAATTCCTTTGAACTGAGCACTAATTTTACTTGGCTACTAATTTTCACATTATATTTTGCTTACCGAAAGTCCACCGAGCAGCCGCATCAGCGAGCAGCGATTCCAACCGCCCCTAAAAATGGTCCCGGCTCAGCTCCTTGCAACATTGATGAACCCAAGGGCTGCCTTCCTATTAGTAACCCAATCAGTGTACGTGCTGGTGGAAACTTTTCGGATCGATTTGATTTATATTCGCCGTGGGCGGTAGCATCCCGAAAGGGCCTCGCGAGGGTTAAAGGTAGGGATTAAGGGGGGCTCTACGTATCAGTTCTGAGCGCTTATAGGTAGGATAAGGATGGTAAAGAATAAGGACGTAAGGGTTGGGAAGGAGACACTGTCCGTCGGAGATGATATGACGGTTGGATGGAATGGAATTATGGCAAGCATGGATGGAGATTTTAGCATTAACGATACCATATCAGAGTGATCGTGGATAAGGTTTCGGATTTAAGGTAAAGGCAGGACTGCGATACAAGATTTCTTCCAGATTTGATTATGAGCTCTTATAGTGAACTTTTGGTTTAATGGAAAAATATTCTTTTAGTTATATTTCGAACAAAACATCTCCAATAATATCATTCTTTCTACCGCGTTTCTAAACGGTATTAAAAAAAAAACATTCACCCAATTTATTTCCGTTCAGCTTCCAGGGTTAAATCCCTATTGCCACGTACCGCCTGCCCATCGCTAATAATATGATTTGCGATACATTTTTTTTGCAACCATTTCGGCACGAGACGTTACCGTACTCACCGCTTATCGCCCCTCCCCCATCGGTTCGGGGTCAGGTGCTCGGGATGGGGCAAATAAGATATGCGGCTTTACGGACGTAATGATCACGAGGGCCAAAAACATCGACCAAATGCTACATCACGCCCAAACGGAACCCTTCTCCCTCTCGGTCCCGGGCTGCTCTACATTTAAGGCAAATTCGGTCGACATCGAGATGTCACGCCGCCCCGGTGACCGGGAAAGGAATGCGAAAATTCTATTTATTATATTTAATTTCAGTGATTAATGCTGCGAGAGGTGTTGCACTGGTGGAAACCGTTCGGCGTGAGGATTCGGGTAATGCCGCTGAAGTCGCTGTAACACACGGTAGAAAAGTATATGGATGCTGGTGGTCAAAATTAGATAATCTTTTGAATGTGATAAAACAAGGAAAAGTGTTATGATTATTGGTTTCAAAAGAGTAACTCAATGCAACAGATTCTTTAAGTTGAAACAAATTTAACTTACGATTTACAGCTCCAGGCACATGTGTCGTAAATAGGTATTTTGAATGGATAACAATAGCGCCTCCAGGTGGCGACTAGCCAAATGAATTGCTGGAAGCCAGTTTTTTTTAACACTAGAACCGCCGATGGGACTTTTTTGTCCCATGGCACTCGAAAAATGTGTGTTATTCCGTTGGCCGGCGTAACAGATCATTGAAATTTTCTGACTTTTATTTATTTTTAATGATCTTTCGAATGCGCCAATAAAAAATATTTGCACCGCATGGTGCTTCTTAAAAAAAATATGTTTACCCTTGAACCGCCATATGAAAAGTCCGGCGGTTCTAGTGTTAATGAATTTTGAAACAATAGCGCCATCTGGTGGCGGCTAGCCAAATCATTTGGTTAGAAGAATCAGTTCGAGATCAGGTCAGTTCGGTTTCGCAAAAATGTCAAATTTTCTCTTTGTGTTGCTCCAACAGGCCAGATCAAATATGATGAATCGAAATTACAAGTCCAGTGTTTACCTTTACACTCTAGTATCTATCATCAGAGACAAGCTTAAAATAGGGAAAATAGTTACATATCAAGATTGCTTTTGACTGCTTCTGCTAGTCTCCGGCAGGTGGCGTTAGAGTGAATTGAAATTTTGCCTCAAAAATACGCTTTTTGCATCCTATTCGTAATTCAACTTTTGAAATTGAGCAAATTTTGATAGAGGAGAAATATTGGAACAGCAGAATTATGGAAGAACAAAAAAATACTGTAGCACATTCATACGATAATTTTTTTATAAAATTGTC
Source organism: Anopheles epiroticus (assembly GCA_000349105.1). Taxonomy (NCBI): domain Eukaryota; kingdom Metazoa; phylum Arthropoda; class Insecta; order Diptera; family Culicidae; genus Anopheles; species Anopheles epiroticus. The sequence continues at coordinate 45,265 of KB672253.1, read as the reverse complement.
TAAAACCAAACAAATTGTTACCTTACAAACCAGACAGAATAAATATGTTTTTGTATTGAATCAAAAGAATAAAAATTAACCAAAAATATTGTATAAAGTAAATATTTGCTCTGTTTGACCGTTGTTGCCAATGAACCGAGACGCAATGCAATCATACCGACACCAAAATCGCCATTTGGCATCCACACACACGCGTCCTTCTGCGCTCCGGGGTTTTTTTCTCTCGAAACGTGGCAAGGCTAGCAGACAGACAGACCGACCGAACCGTTTTGCGCCAGTGCTCGCGTGCACGTGAACATATCAAGCTCCCGATCCCAAATTTTGTCCAACCCCGGGCTGCGGTAAAGTCGGACAGCCGTTGGCCGCGCGCTCCTACTCGCTCTCGGCTATGTACATCGGCGTGCTGCTGTATCAAGCGCGGATCCGGCCCGGTGTACTGTTGATTTGACGAGCAGTGCGAGCCAACCAGATCCGTGCGCCCGCCAGGTGCGACACAGACAGCAAACGCCGGAGACAGTGCCAGGCCAGCATCTTTTAGCCAGAGATCCACGCGGGGGAACACGGGTGCTAAATGGAAGTAAGTTAAAGTTGTTCACGATTTTTTTTTGGAGTTTCCTTTTTTGAGCGTGGATACTCCAATTGCCAGCAGAGCGAGTACGTGATTTAACGTTAATCGACAACTCGTAACCTTGTCACTTCCGTGTGTGTGTGATCATGCGGCAGGTGCATTGCTTTGAACTTCTTGGAGCTGCCGTTTTCTCACCATAATTGCAATCGTGAAGAGTGTTAAATTCACTTTCACTGGCGGCATAGCGTGCGTGTGTCTCAGTGCGTGAGAGGTCGTTGATTGTGCGTGAGTGCGGTGTGGTGCGACCTTGCGAGATGAGGAAAGGCAACCGAGCGACCGAGAGCGGCCCAAGACAAAGTGTAAGGATGGCATCGCCCCCCAATGCCATCGCCGAGACGTTTGGTGATTTTTCATCGGTTCTAGTCGATTGCAAACACTGCTCACGTCGGCTGCTGAGGGGCCAATGAAAAACAGCTAAAGCAACGAGGAAAGTGAAAGTGTTCCCACAGCGCGACATCCAAACCCCAGTCAGGCCAGCGACTGCATTCGATTGGTAATCGATCGTAGGTTGCGTGCTTTTCTTTCTCTCTCTCGCTCTCACGTTCCTTTCCTCTGCACACGATCTCCACCGTTAGGATGCACCGGTAAAGACGCACCAGGGGTAAACTAGCCCGTTGCGCGAGGCCGTGTTCCGTGGCGCTTTCGGCGTATGCTCGGTGCATTAGACATTTAATTCGCTTGATTTGCGTTTCATTCGCCTCCACGTGCTCGACGGCAGCGGGTTTTCTGGTGTTTTCTGTTTCCAAAACAATTAGCTTATTTTCCAGACACAATGTCGGACACGGCATCGGATGCGGGCTCGGATGCGGGTTCGGCCACGGGCAAGGTAACGGCAGGTTCTGCACCACGGTGTGTGATTGGTGTGTAACGGTGATTTACTGGACCGTGTGTGGTGGGTCCGCGGTACCCGTGGTGCAATTTTGTAATCGATTCGCGAAATTTTGCCCACCCCAGACAGGCGCAATTGCTTATTTTGTGTTCCTTTTTTATTTCGTTTCATTTCTTTTCTTTTCGCTCCGTTTCTCCGTCCTTTATTTCTCGCGCTTAATTACTTAATGGTGAATGATTGGGGGGCGCCTAATTTTCACACTTCCCATTCGCGTTGACGATACGCCGGTGCGGTGCTGGTGGACACCAAAAAAAAAAAAAACAACAAAACTTCCGGACTTCCCCCATTATCGGTGCGCAATGAATTTGGCTTTAATTCGATATGATACACTCTCACTCGGTGTGCAACGCCGCAGGAGCTGAGCAAAGACCAGTTGAAAGGTGAGTAGCCGTTTTTTTTTCTTGAGGTGTAGTTTTCTCGGGGTTCGGGAAAATCCGCACGTGAAAATGGTGTATAATCCGTGCAAAAAAATAAGAGCAAAATTAAATGCAACAAAAGAAAACAGCCAGACTCAACCCTGAATTCGAAAGTCGAGGCTGCTGAGGTGGAGGCTGTTTCGGTGTGATTGAATTTGGCTTTTTCTTTCCACCACCGCCACCTTGCCACCCGAAAAAAACTGATAATCACACCCGTTTTTGGCCTTGCAGTGTTGCGTGATGCCTTCAATGCGTTCGACAAGGAGAAAACGGGCAGCATCCCGACGGACGTGGTCGGCACGATTCTGGAGCTGCTCGGACACAAGCTGTCGGAGGAGGAGCTGGAGGAGGTGATCGAGGAGTACGATGAGGACGAGTCGGGCCAGCTCGAATTTGAGGAGTTTGTGGCCCTCGCCTCTAACTACGTCGAGCCGGAGGAGGACTACGAGGCGCTGCGGAAGGAGCTGCGCGAGGTGTTCATGATGTACGACAAGGATGGTAAGTTTTCCGATCGAGAGTAAACAGAATCGGTGGGTGAGGGGAGGTTTTTTTGCTAAAAATCCTTTTTATCTGAAATTGCTTCCACTAGATTGTGGGTTGCGAAAGAGTGAAACCAAATTCAAAATCCAATGGCGGAGTGTGGCCCGTCATCGGGTGTGCAGTACGACGATTTGTGCAATCTATGTCAGCTTATTTTTAGCATATCGCATCGCAAAAAAAAAGTACAACCGCTGATAGATTCGGGTTGTTGGCATTCTCGGTTTCGCAAGCACCGAAGAGAACGGTGCGGTTCGATACGACTAGGTAGTAGGGTGGGGCAAACAACAAGAGCAAAAAATGCATTTGCATCCATCGGTTCTTGGCTATTGTAATTCGTTTGCACCTTGCTGGCGCACTGTTGAAAGTGAAATGAATCGGGGAAACAGAAAACAAGTCTATTTTGCGGGAGCACCGAGAAAGCATGAACAGAGTGTTCCGTGTCATGTTTGTGCCAGATGGTATAGGGAAAAAGGCAGGAAGAATGATAAATTGGATGTGATTTAAATCCGGAATTTATTTTTGTTTATTGCGTTTTATTATGGGGAAGGAAGGAATATTTTATTTGAGATTTTCCACTGTTTATAATATGTTCTTTAAATTATTTGCATTTCGAATATATATATATTTTTTAATCAAAATCAATTTTTCAACATTTAAAAACTTCTACGCTTACCAATTTTAACGAAGCAATTTAAAGAGCAAAGCGATATCAGGATCTGAACTCTAAACTAGTGAAGCGTAACTCATAACGCTTGGCACGGCTCCATTCTATCGTAACGACATGCGAAGCGTTACAACATGATCTGTTTGATCAAAAACCTGTCATCGACCGAGATACACGTTTCGTGCGAAATATCTGCACCACCGCAACTAATTGACTCGCAATAATGATCGGAAAACCAGCTAATTAATTCCAAGCTGCGCTAATGATCTACTCTTTCTTTCAATTATTTTAATCTTTTTCAAGCCAAGGGATACCTCCCGGTGGAAGAGTTCAAAGCGATTCTCCGGGAGCTGGATGGTGCCGTGCCGGAGGAAGAGCTGGATGACATCGTGGACGAAATTGATGCCGACGGTTCCGGCACGGTAGACTTTGAGGGTAAGATCGCATTTCGGGTTCAAGATTTAGCTTTATTACCAACCATAATAATACTTTTCTTCATCCTTTTGTTTACCACTTATCTATTTATTCTTCAACCACGAAACAACAGAGTTTATGGAGGTCATGACAGGTAAGAACATACAACTCGTATCATCATCCCTGTGCACTTTCGGTGCATCCGGCTGTTACTGCATGTTACTAATTACCAAGTTGCAGCAGAAAGGAATGGAAGTGAGCAAAGTCATTTCCACAGCTTCTGTGCTTATGCTAAACCCCACCGAACTGAATCATCCACTCTTCCGACAAGTAGTGTACACCACTTCTTGCGGGTTTGTATAATTAACTTCGTCCTTTTGTGTGTGAGAACTTCTCGTCGGCGTTTCCTTTCCCTAGCTAACCCCACTAGAGCAAATGCATTCGCTCTACCGGATGCACATCCTTTGTCTCATCTGTCATGCATTCCATGGAAAAATATGCGCTAATTTGCTGCTTTCTTCCCTTACGCTGCTGTTCTCTCCCTATGCTTTAGCTGACTACTACGCGTAAAACGCACGGCACTCGGGTATGGGATCCACGTGGCAGCACTACCAACGGCTTGCTTGCTGATGACGCACGCCCCTTACCACCAGCCACAGGGGGAAACACATATACATTGCACGTGCGGCATGTGGCACAAAATACTGTACTGTTCTGGTTGTGGCGGTTGGAAACACACCACTTTAGCAAAGCAATCATCCACCATTTAACAGAAGCACCAGGAAAGGAAAATGATGACCCATGCACGGCGTGGGTCTGTTTTGTGGAGCCCATAGCACGCTTGCAGGATGCTTTTGCCTACACAAGATGCAAGATAGAGAAGCAGAGAACTAGATAATTAGAAGACAAAACAAAGACACTGGCAAAGAGAGAGAGAGAAATAGACTTTGGAGTGGTTTCGTTTTTCCGGTGCCGCATTTCTGTGAATCATCAACCCGGCATCACTGGATAGGCGAAGGCTCAGCCACTAATGTTTCATGTTCACTCGCAAATCATACCCTACACATGTTCACCCCCCCTGCACCCTTACTCAGCCCCACTCTCTCTCTCATTCTTCAAAGAAATGCAAAGAAACTGAGAGGGATAAGGTTGGGAAAAGGTCTGTAACTGAACTGAAAATATATATTTCATGCTTTTAGGATAAAAAAAAATCGGATCGCTGTTCGTCTTCCCGTTTAAATGCAGGCAGAAAATATGAAAGAAGAACAGTGGAAAATGTGGGAAAAACGCAAAAAAAACAACACTTCAATCCGGACAGCAGCATGGCTCTCCGGTGTTATATTATTCGTAATTTTCTTTTGTCGTAAGATACCATCACCACCATGTGGCAGCGCAACGCAAGGACGCATTGACTCACACTCAATACACTTGTGCACCCGAAAACATACACACACACACATACAAGCTCGAGAGAAACGGAGAGGGATCGAAGCGGTCTCTTCCGCATCCACACAGGACATACAATGCCATACCACCAGCAACCGGTGCTCGGTGAAGAGTCCAAGCACGGAAAACGCCGTTAAGAGGCATCTCCCCCGAGCAGGCAGGAACTTGTGCGGAATCTAAATATATTCAGCTGTAGTTGGATTAATGGAGTGCAGTTTCTTTCCCATTCTGCGAAATACATTCGAAAAGGATGGGGCGGGGAAAAAAGGACGGAAAGAGCCAAGCTGGCAGCACGGTTCACCCGGGCAGTGCGTCATGCAGATGACGAAGGGCAGGGAAACGCTGTTGAAGGCGAGGGAAGTTCGGTAAGCGTTCTCGTCAGTGTGCACACAGTAGTAACGCGTACCACCTTTGTGCTCACGGTAATTTATTCTTCAATCCAAAAAGCACACCAACTTACACAAACACAGCCGCTCGCTGGTAGGTAGCATTGTAGGTGAGGTAAGTTGATCTGAGGGCTGATTTGTTTGAGCACGGTATAAGATCGTTAACGTTTAGTGTTGGTGTCTTTGCTGGGAGGTTCAGCAGCAGTAGGAGTGTTTTGAGTGAAAACAGACACATCGAATGAGTTTGGCAGTGTTCCTCTACTGAAGTAATTTTAATTGAAGATATTTATAAGACTAAAGATATCATCTTGCAACTGCAAGGTCTGTCACGCATAGATCTGTTGCGGTTTTTGACAGTAGATGGCGCAATCGTCACCGTGACGCTAATGTCTAAGTGCAGGTTTATAAATGTAGATCGGGTGGTCGTATTTGGTCTATTTTGACATCGGTGGAAATAATAAATGAATTTGGCGTTGGATGGATAGGCTTTTATGGCTTGATGGATGCAGGACACTAACAATATTTGAAACGGCATCATAAAACCAGGAAACTTCTGTGCGCTTTGCTAAGTATTTAAATTTGTTCTATGAAAAATTAAAATCCCAGAAAAACTATAAGACCGAATCTTTTTTAACTTCCAACAAACCTTCTTCTTCTTCTTCTTCTTCTTTATTTTACCAAGTGGGTTGTATTCTTCTATGGTTGAAGTCAACACATATTCAAAGCTTTACCACTCTTAAAGGTTTTCGACTCCTTGAGTCATATACCTATGTTACAATACATGATAAAACTTACATATCTTATGCCTAAAATACAATATTCATTTTTTTTACAAAATTCATGATATCTTTAACAACTACTCCTGTTTTATTCTTCCACTCTGTTCTTAAACTATCTTCTGTTATGTTTGTGTTCCAACAAGCCTAAACCAAACAAATACCATTTTTTACTCCAAGTTTTAGCATAACAGTTCAAAAGCCAATCGTGTTGGACATCAAATTGAACTGCTAGAACATTATGTTCCAACTTTTGGACAGTATTTGCAACCCATCTCTGGTAAACACTGCAATGTAGCACGACAGAAAGGTTGTTTATATATATAATTTTGTCTACACAAAATACCTACCAAAATATCTAGCAAAAAATACTGGATCGAGAAGAGAAGTGTTGCTATCTAGCCCATTTCTAATACAGTTTTTTTAGAATTCCAATTGAGCAGGCCATAATAGATAGTACCTGAGAAAACCGTGCAAGAGTGCAAAAACCACAACCTCCTGGTTCCGTTCCACGCAGATCTGTTGTAACACCGGGCGAGGTGTGAACTGTCTCATCTACCGTTACGCAAACGCTTCTAATAAACGTACACCTGTCATGTTAAACTTATTTTTCATTTCCCTAGAAACACACGCCCCGCATGCATAAAAGCCCCCTCTCATTTTCTATGCGCACATGTGCAAACATTTAAACCCTCACCGACCTCAACCCACCATCGTCCTGCTTGTCAGGGGATTTGGAGCAAACTCGGTTACTAAGTCTACACCTCCGGTACGTAACGTTTATGAGATGGGAGGGTTTGAACACATCTTTTGGCAACACGTTTTTCGCAACATCATCATCGTGCAGCGGGGTGTGCTGCATATACCGCCCCATTGTCAGCGTGGGGAGAGGGACGCTTTTCCAGCGAACCTAACCCACCGGGGAGTGCGCCCTTATTTTAAGCATTTGCATGCAACGGTTTGTCTATTCGGCACCATCGCGCAACTGGATGATGCGTGAAATGGGGTTTCGAATTCATCTGCTCGCCCGGCAGGGTGGGAGGAGTGGTGGGGGACCTTGCTCCCAGGACGTTGCATTCGACGGCGCGCACACACTGCGGTTGAGCAATCCGGCAGCTTAATGCAATTTAACCCCTTCGCCAACAAACCGTCCGCCGAATTGGGCGCACGGGATCGGAAATTGATTAGCGAACTTATATTTTGCGCGCAGCCTCGACCGCTCAAAACTCGATGACTGATTCGATGCGGTCCGATCCGATTAGAGGGCCTTTAAAGGCGGCAGCACACATCGATGGCTTCAGCATGGCAAGCGGTTTTTTTTTAGGAACGGAGTCAGAGCAGAAGGGGTTGGGACTGTTGAAAATTTGCAATTGACAGCAAATAAACAGCATAACGGAGTAATTAATGTGGCGGCATCGCGTTGCACACACTGGCCGCGCATTTCTCAGGGTTCCGGTTGTTTGGGTGCGAGCACAGGTGTCGGTGTTTTCTGTGTCGCGGTCTCCGGTGGCCCATGCGACCAGACAGCCCCGCACCGTCACTGTGACGTATCACAGCGAACCTGTGCGAACCGGTGTGCATACATCAACGCTGAAATGTCGTCGCTCATCGGTGCGTGGTTCTTCTCCCCCTTGGTGCATTCAAGGACCACTGGCCACGCACATTGATCGAATTTCCATATTTCCATACCGAGGCTACGGTGCTCAAGTTCTGCAGCCAATTAATCAAATAAATACGAACCATTTAGGGTTCACCGGGCCCTGCTCTGGTGTTGTATCGTGAGCCGCTCTCTCTCGCTCTCTCTCTCTCTGTCTCTGTCATTTCGGATCCGGTTCGAACACCCGTGCATATCCGCTTTCCCGGCGCTGGTAGCTCTGTAATCTTACCATCGTTATGCATGCGATCTAGATTTTCGAGCGACAATATTTGCATACCGTATCACGGTGGCAACCTTCAGCAGAAGCGACACAGAAGCAGCAGCCTACGCGACGGACGCTTAAGGGAATATATTTGTAAAATAGTTGAATCAATTTGTTACATTGTGCATACTAAGATCACTTAGCAAAGTCTACCACAAAAAACAAAGTGATGAAAAACTATTTCTACGAACTGTTTTTTTTTTTAATTTAATTAAGCATTTCCAATACTTTTTCATTAGGCATTTTAATAAAAATCAAAATAAAATAAAGATCACAACAATGTCAAAAATTAGATCAAAAACCAACAAAACATAAACTATTCCATACCTCTTGCAACATGTTACACATATTTTTGCCACGGAAAACAATTGCACATCCATTAATTGCAGATTTGCAGATGCACACGCAAACGAACAAATACACACGCTCGCCGTTAGCAGTAGTCACATTTGCCTCTATTTATGATGTGTGTGGCACTAAACAATCGGTGCATGGGAAACATTTGCAACATTTGCCCCGTGTGCCTTCAGAATGGCTGGTATTTAGTTTACCATTAGCTGCTGCTGCTGCTACTGCTGCTGCTGCCAGTGACACGAAACAATATTGCTACAATATTTGACTATTCGCAGAACAAATGTCTATTCCAACGCCACGAAGGGAAACGCGTGGTGTGCAAACCCATTTATTGTTTGCCAATGATGCAAGCTTCCAAACAGAAGATAAGCCATCGGGAGAATCGTCATCAAAATAGACGTGGCACACAAAACAGGCGTCCATAAAGAGAGAAAAAAAACGTCGTTACCTTCACACGACGTAACACACGCATGGTTTTGGGGCCCAACAATGATACACTTTTTGGCAGCGCTGCTTCGGAGGAGATGCTGTTGTTTCGGGTGATGCAAAATGATGAAGAAAGTGAAGGCTACCACCGCACCGGGACGTACAGGCTTTTTGTAACTTTCGAACGCGTGAGGGATGCAGGAAAAAGAGAAACAGTGCGCTAGACGGCGTGGTTGGCAAAATTGATCTTATTTCCGTGAGATGACGGCTGTCGGATGTCGTAGGCAGGCTTATTTCGTGAGGATTGATTTTAGCCATTTTGAGCATTTGCTTTAAATGGGAATGAATTCTGCAGCTGATCAATTTTGATAAGCTGCTGGTTGTCGAGTGTTTATCATTTTAGCTATATGCAAAGCGGTAGAGTTTTGTTGATGTTTAATACTTTGGAGATGCTTGAAATCTCATGAGTCCCAGCATTTACCTCGATATCGATGCGCACCTCCAGGTTGGTTCAGGTTCACAACATATATGTTGTTGGATAAACAATAAATATCGTTCATGAGAGAAATTCTACAAACGATTAAGTAAATAAATACGTTTAAAAAAGTTTATGTCAGAATTTAATTCATGAGCCCATTTCTTCGACTTACACATTTCCTTCACTCTGTTCACCTTAAGCATCCGTAATTTCTATCTAAACTCGAATTTGTTTTGTAAAGCCATATATTTCAGCTTGATTTTTTGAAATTCAACTCATCACTATACCTCTGTCTATTAAAGTAAATAGTAGCCTAAGATTTCTATATCCAAATTAAATTTCCCTTTTTCATTGACATTCAATCGCGCGTAATTTATGAATGATTTTAAAAGCTGGCGCCATCTATTGACAGTAAGCAGAAGCTTGCCATCCGTGTAATTTAGCTGCTAACAAAATACACGCTTCATGGATCGTCGAAACATGAATACAACAAAATGGCAGCTGGTGCTGTTCTCAGTTAAACACTGTTCGACAATTTATTTGCCTTCAAATCACACTCATGCCACAAAAAATACCGAAAAATCTGACCAATTTTTGCTTGTCTCTGCCTCTGATTTTATCCTGACAATAAGATTACGCACCGAGATCACACGATCCATGAACCCAATAATCTTTTTGACAGATAGATTATACGGGCAACAAGCTTTTGTTTACCGCCAATAGGTGGCGCCAGCCCAGATCAAGATTATGCATGAGAATACGCGTCGTCGTTCCTGGCTTTAAAGCAGGTTAGTTCTGGTCTTAACATGTTTTGATACTTTTTAAATGGTATATTATTTTTTTTGAAATGGATTTCATGAAGCATTTTGAATAATTTTTTTCTTGTTATTTAGGTTAATGGGTTTGTATCTTCTCGTAATATTCGCAATTGGGTGAGGAAATCCATCCATTCAAACAATTTTTCCTTAGATATTATTTTATTATGTATGAGCTCAAAGAAAAGGCTTGGGCCGTTTGACATGTACTTTAAATTGTTGATCCAGAACTAGACTTATCCAGATCTGTTTATCTCCCTTACATTCTCTTCCTCTTCATCCCATCACGGGATGAGCTAGATTTGAAGTAGAATTTAAGCTTTTATATTTCGAAAACTAAAATGAGTAATAGGAGAGAATAAACTCGTAATATAGAAAAATTCAAATTCAACTGACCAATTCTTTTAAAAGGTGAATAACATTTTCTCACCAATAAATCTTGGAAAAAAAGAGAAGAGTATCAGTTATCTGCTAGCTGTTTTCTCGCAGTGGTCTCTCGCATGACGCACAGCATTTACAAACCTTACCGAATTTCATATGCTTCACACCCTCCACTGCACCCTGAAAGCTTCATCAGGCAAAAGCGTACGTTCTAGACTCGGTCGAAGTTTAGCCTCCCTTTCCTTACACTGCCACCGTTTCCCAAGAGCCCATACTCGCCCCTTTCCATATATACATACAAAACTCCGGTCCCGGAAGTGATCCGCATGAACACGGAATTCAACTTTCGGCTAATATTATCGCCCCACCTGGTGCCGCGCGGCTTGATGCATGAATTTCGGACGCAATCTCGACCCCCCTTTGGAACGAAACCGACAATTAAGCTATCATGGCGTGGTTCTCCCCCGGCGACACGGCGGTGGTCCGCACGCATTTACCTACCTTTTCGTCTGTCCGGTGTGTGAGGATTTTGTTTCTTTTGTCAGGTTTCGGTTTCGGCTACGGTACCATACTTTCCACCGGTGGAAAAGAGACGGCGGCCGGGGGGACTGGCATCGTCAATAAATCATAATTGCCCAAGCGTAAGATTTACCCGCCGATGGACGTCTCCGAAACAGTGAAAAACTCACACACATTCATGCTCCAAATCAGGCCCAACTCGGCGAAGCGAAAACTTTGTCTTACAGGCAGCGCTGATTAGACGTAGTTCGTCAAAGTCGTCTCCTTACCGACGGGGTTCGATGATTGCACTGTTGAGCGTCAGGCTGCGTCCTGCTTAGGGACAGTCACACACAAACACACGGAGCAGGTCCAGCATTGCATAAGGCAAAGGCTTCGGGGCATTGCAAAACCCGCCGCGTGATAGTGGGCATGAATGAAAGCGATTGAATGACAGCTAGCCTAAGTGCTGACGACGCCGGTTTGCTTGCTGCTACCGATCTCCGAGGTTCGGCGGGCAGGCCAGCCCAGCCACGACCCTTTCTCGCCCCGCGAGAGTGAAAAATGAAGCCGTTCGTGCGAGTGTGTGTAGGGTTGGTTCAATATCGTCAAACAGCGAAACATTGAAAGGGAAAGCACTGGCGGTGGGTTTGTACCCATGGGATTGATCCCGTTTCGATTAATTGTGTCGCGATGAATTGGAAGGGGGAGGGGGGGGGGATGGTGAAATTAATTTTCGGCCATAGTGTTTGCGTTGGCTTTTGGTGTGATAATTGATTTTTCAATAATGAGTTGGATCTTGATTTTTTAAAAGTAATGATGTGTGCTCCCTATACGAAAAGTCAAGGCCATCATATTTTTCAATCAAACAAATAGGGTCTGATTTTTTTTTCGTTTAAAAAATCTAGTTTAAAAATAATTAATTTGATAAAAAATAAGCAGAATTCCAAATGGATTCAACTCAATGCAAACAAAAATCGACGGTACTTAAAATTCATCACAGTAATCATACGTCTAGCAATGGTACAAACGATTAAAATACAAACCAATAAAAAACCATTCAAACAGGTTTGTCAAGTTGTTTTCTGATTGTTTTATTTCATTTTTCATGTCGGTCATATTGATTTGATAGTCCAATAAATAGTAAAAAAAATGCATTTTATCGTCGCTTTTCACGGTTAAGGTTGAATATTTATTTGTAGTAAAGCGGTTACAGTGTTGCTGTCTGCGTTCAAAATAGAAAAACTTTTTGAGTTGACATACTGTCACATCGAAAAAAAAATTTAATTATTATGATAAAGTTTTGATTTTGTAACTTTAATCAGAGCTGACAAAAAAGGTATAGAAAATATTAGTGCTGTTTCGTTGAGTTATAAAAACCACAAAGCAATTTTTTTGAAATTTTGATGTAGGTAAAGCTACTGCTTATAGCTATGATATGATTCTCTGTTTTAAAATACTGTAAGGAATCATAAAATCCTTCAAATCTATTTTGATATGATTTTTATAAAAATACAGCCAAAAAAAATATATATCATTGCTCTAGTTCTTTGCAATTCCAATACCGAGTTCCGCGAGAAACTGGTTATCGAAAAAATGTAAGGTAGTGCACCATTTTACCTGTTTTTATCACCACAAACACACCTATCACACTCATTTAATCGCTCCCCATTTCGTCAGCCGAAACAACCGACAAAACTTAACACATCGTTCAGAGTAACACTTGAACGTAACAAACATTTAAATACGCTGCGGTTAGCAAAGGTCGGGGAGAGCACAATTTCATCATCAAACAGCCCAAAAGCTGCCATTAACTCGTTTTACTATCAAAAACGAGCGAAAGTAAACCATCCCCAAAACGACAGCCGTACCGTTTGTCGCTGGTTCGGTTTTAAGTACTGGCGAAGCTTCTCATTTTTATTTTGTAATTTAATACCCTCCCCGGACTGCTAATTTCCAAGCGTCTGCCGCTCACCGTCCACCGTTATGGGACGCAACACAAGTGGACGTTAGAAGCGAACGAAAAAAAAAAACACCTTATTGCTCGATTTCTTCACCCATCCAATGCGTCCGGCTTTCCTTTGACCGTCGGTCTGGCAAGTGTGCGTTTTGTTTACCCGTGTGCAGTTGGTCAAACAGCTCTAACCAAAGCTGCGGCTTATAATTTTCCTTCCATTCGGGTTGAGGCGGGCGAGCGCACGCGTAAAATGGCGCAAACATCTCCGTGCGCGACGCCTCCGTCGCAAAAGCGCCAAACCTCGAAAACTGGAGGCGAGAAATGGAAAAATCCCCACAGCACCGTACGGACACGGGCGTCAAGACCTGTCCACTCCAAACGGCACTCGTTTCCGGCCAGTGCGGATATATACTTTCCCCTTCAGCCATCACCGTCCCTCTTTTTCCTGTCACCGAGGCGTAAGTGTCATGTGCAGTGCGGTACAGCATCAGCAAACGAGACAAACAAGACCATCAAAACGTCAAAACCGGAGCAAAGGAGGCTTTTGGGGCAGGGTGGGCGGCTAGGGGGAAGGTTTGTGTCGTGCCGTGACGATGGAGAGAAATTGTCCATTGCTGATTATTCTCCGATGGCCGGGACTGGCGACGGAGAAAGGGGAGAGGAGCTGAAAAAACAAAACTCCCTCCTTCCCTCCCTACCTTCCCTCCGCTCACGCCGGAGACTCCACTTGTTGACTCCACTTTTAAAGCATACTGACAGGCTGCGAGCAGCGAAACCGCGACGCACGAAAGCAGCGTGCAAAGCCCAACGACTTGCGACTCGGAGGTGAAAAATTATGAGCCAATAAAAGTGGAATGAAAATTTAAAATCAAATAAACAGAGAAAGCATTGTTGAATTGATTTCATTAAAACGCCGGACGGTGTACGCCGGACGAGCGCGCGTACAAAGTAGGCACAGCCGCGCTACGGGTTGCGCTCCGGGCCAATGTCTAACGAGCCAAACCGAGCTGCCCTGAAGAAAGCCCCAACGACGCTTCGAAAGCTACCGACTAAGATCGATGGCCGCTGATGGCGAGCTGTCGTCGAGCTGGCTAAAGCCACCGTCCATCGGCTCTTCGCAACTGCCGCCGGCGCTGCCGGAAGTTTTCACTCAACCTTTGGAAATTTTGTGCACATTTGTCGCATCGGTAATTGTGCGAGACCGGCGTGAACAGTGCAGCGACAGGGGTAAACGAAAGCCCCAACCCTCACCCCGGGCGACTTGACGTCTGGTGTGATACAGGTGCGCCCCTCGACCATGCTGTGTCTGGTCAGCTGTTTCGTCAGGCGCACGAGACAGACTGAAAGACCTAGGTGAAGGGAAAACCCGGGATCTAACCGTACGATCTTGTCCAGCTTGCAGTTGCAACGTGCAGCATTGATTTTGATTAGACTCGGAGTGGGATTCAGCGGGTGAGATTCGATAAGATAATTCGCGATGGCAAGCATGAATAATATACCGGTACGTACGGGTGGAAAAATGATTTGCGAGCCGCACTTGCTGCTGACAGTTAATGTCGATCGACGTCAGCGCGCATGATTGCTAACGGTCAAACGGACGATGGGCGCGTTTGATGGATACGGCGCGTAAGGGGAGGGAAAACGTGATTTTGTCGTGATTATTCGTGGGAGGTAAAATGGTCGAGAGCTTTAAAAACGAGAGCATGTACGGGCAAAAGTATGTATAATTTATTGCTGGAAGAAACAAATGTGGTACTAATCGTTTACGCTTAGTCTAGGTAATGGGTAAGGTAAAAGATAATTGAGGCTTATGAATGAAGCTTTTATGGTTAAGCTCACGGCTAATATTGAAAGGAATCGTTAGTTGAGATCCTGGATATCAGAATTGAGATTTAGGGCAGATACCTCAAGAGTAACGCGGCTTCTCCAATTTTGTTTGTAAGATCTACAACAATGTCTAGAGCACGTCAGAAATATCTACCTTTCACTCTTTTCTTTTATAAGTTTTATAAGACACAGAAAAGCAGTCTGGCCAGAGAATGGAGAGTAATCAATTCAAACACAGATGCCTCTCAGAAGTCTTCCAGGTACCGTAACATCTTCACTTACCATGTTTTGACCCCAAATATATGTCCATTCTTCAGACATAAAGCCTTGAATAATATTCTTATAGCCATAGACTTATATTCAATGTTCTTAAAACGCTACAATTTTTCATTAAATCTAAACTTGAACATTCCAATAACTAGGTAGGTTGGAACACCAGAAGTAATGTCAAGAAGAAGACACCAGAAGTAATGTCACTGGTTGCAGTGAT
>KB672253.1:0-16643 GCA_000349105.1 Anopheles epiroticus | reverse complement strand
TTTGTTTACTAATTGATGAAATGACAGCTAGAGGCAAACAAACCCAAAATATGACACTCCTAAATAACAGTGTTGCCAGCTTTTACTAGAGGAAACAAATTAGGTTCGCTAAACTTCCTAGATATCATAATGGAAACAAATAAAAATAAAGTAAACAACGCACGAAAAACTCGTCAAAGCTTATTTATAGACCTGATAGCTTTAACAAGAGTAAAAATGGTGTTTTTGGAACAAACTATTAGCAATAAAATGGTCCAAAACAATATATAAGCATAAAAAAAACCTTTCTGAAATTGTTGATTTTTTTTTTGTTATTTTTATAGAGGCTTTGGCCATTCAGGCTAACATTCGCCTCTGAATTTGTTGAAATATATAATTGAAATATACTTTGATGTAAAAACTACTTGATTTTCTGTGTGACATTTTAAAACAAGCTTTATAAGAATAAAAACCTGGAGACCAATTTTTCTTCTTATTGTTTGGCTTGACAGTCAAAAGATTGCTAAAGCATGGTTTAGGAATGTCAATATGCATTTTCTATTTACATTTTTCATTGCACTTCGATAGTTCGATAGTCAATATACGATATAGTTATTAAATATTTTCAATTATTTTATTTTATTTTGTTAGAGCTTGTTAGAGGATTTTGGCATCACGGCATTATTCATATCTATTATTTTATTTGTTTCGAGAAAAATCGTTCCCACTAAGAAAGAGGAAACAATTATGTGAGAATCAATTTCTCATATGCATAAAACATGAGTGCATACATTGAACTAAATAAAAAAAAATAATTTCCCTGTTTGAAACCCGTTTTTTTATTTACGGCCAGGCCAGGCCGTATTGCTGTTTGCAACTCATATAATAAAAAAAAAACCATGAGAGCAAAGGAACAATAATTTTTATATTTTTGTGTTGCCAGTCCAACTTCAAGATCTGATTTAGAAAAAAAAACCATAAACACTCACACAGAGCTTCGATTCATAAATCAATAAAAACCATTCAGCGACAGAAAGAGGGAACGAAGAGTAGAAAAAGCGAAAATTAGAGCACCTGCGTCAAAGATTATGCCACCGCCGTGGCACGACCCCGTAAAGCAAACGTGTGCTCTGCCCCGCGAAAAAAAAAAACAATGGAATCACTGTGTCAGAGCGCTCCCTGTGTCCGCGAACAGAAGAGACTGTGCGCGCGCACAAACCGCTGTGTATATGCCCCTTGCCGGTCACGCAAGATTACGCAGCAACCACGTGTGCGCTTGCATGGATTCCATCACATCCCAGAGTTGTTTGCTACTCTCTCTCTCTCTCGTGCTGCACTTTCGATCTTGTCGCTTGTGGCTCGTGCCAGCACAAACCCGACTGTTGCCAAAGGGGTTATGGAATTTCGATTATGCCTCAGAATGCATCTTGCAAGTTAGCGCAGCCCTGGTGTGCACATACAGGCGTTGCATTGTATTAGCAAAAGCGGGGTATGAACGCGCACGATCAAGTGAGCAAACAGCAGTAGCAGTAGAAACACAATTAAAAGATTAATTATTCAAATTCACCAATTAAAAGGCGAAGTAAATTAAAAGGCCTGCGCTGCACTGTTTCATTTTTTCCACCCATATCGCTCGTTACCAGTGTGCAGCGGGAGTGCGCCCGGTCTGGTTAGGTTCAACTTCATTAGCGGCAAGATTGATGAGCGGTTCGGTTCGTGTCTCAGCTAAAATGCGGGGGAGCAGCGCTGTGCGGTTTCGTATGGGCCGTTTCATCATTAGCTGCAGCTACAGCTGATGGCAAGGCGGCTGTGTGTTTCCTCTTGCAACATTCGGCTAGGGTTGCGGTGCGTTTGGCACCACCTGATTGGACTCCACCTGCACGTCTGGATGCCGTCGCTTTCCATCTCGCGAATGGCCGTGTTTCGTGCCGTGTGTATTGTCGGCTGCTGTCAGCTTGCTGTCAGTACGTCAGTGGACTGCCGTCGAACCGACAACCATCAATCACAGCCATGCATTCGATGCACACGACGCTATCGAATAAACTGCATCCGAACCCTTTAAACGACCACCCGGACCAGCGGCCGAACGAAATTCGCCATCCGCCTCCTTTGTGACGTCCACCAATCAACGACTCATTAAAAGATGTGGAGTGAAATTTTATAGGTAAAATCGCCGGAATCCTTCGGAACGGGTGGGAAGTGTTCCAACGACACTGTCATGCTTCATCTGTGACACATCTCGCAGGTCGCACGGGGCAGAACCCCCATGTGTCGGCAGTTTGGCTCGTATGCATTATGTAAGTTAAATTGTTCAGAAAGTCCCCCTACACACACCTAATAGGTTTCACCACACGGTGCCGCTTTTGATAGCATGCCCAGGCATGACGATCGACCGCAGAGGCCTGCACCTGGTAGTATCGTTTTCTTCTGACGCTCGTCATACAATTGGACGGTCGCTCGTCTACAACGGTTGCAACCGTCGAAGTTTGACGGGTCTCGTTAGACCGGGCCGGGCTTTTGTTGAGATAATTTTAGAGGACGTTAGACACCATCCAGGCCGACTGTAGTGTTTACCGTGAGCGTAGCTACGGGAAGCAGCGAGCGAAGGTTTAGTGACTCTAATGACAGTTGAAATAGTTCAGGCCTGAGTTAGCTAGCAATGGGTAAAAGTTTCTTGAACGAACGGGCGCTGTCGGGAAATGGAAATTTATTCTCGCGAGATTCGATCTAACTTGTTCATGCGGAATAGTTTGTCGTGGAAAGTCATGATAAGTTGGATAGTGAGGTATTTGAATAGAGTAACTTTGACAAAGCCTTGAACTAATTTAACTGCTTGCACGATGGATGAGATGTCCTTCAGTGACATGCCTTTTTCGAAGCCAGAACTATGATTGAAATATTCTGAGACAAATAATCTTATAATAATTGTTTTTGGAAATTTCGTTTAGAGACATTTGTAAAGACTTGTTTATAAGTCTCTGCCATTGATCGAACAAGACAAAGAAACCAGACCTTTTTTATATAGATGCTTCAGCACCCGTTTGATATATTTTCAAACTGTAAACACTTGCATCAATAAATTCAATAATGTCTCAGTTATTAATTTGAGGATTATTATTACTCAATCGCACACATTTATGGCGAAACAATGTTTGGAGTCAGCATCCAAAATTATGATCCAAACAAACGATTGACAACCAAGGTAAACAAGCCAAGGAGGACGTTAAGTTAAGACGATGTCTGCCTGTTTTGTTTGACAGTGTCTGACAGTTCACATACATATAGCTCTCTAAGAACTGCCTAAGTTATGGAGAACAAACCAAGGTATTTATACCCTAGGGTTATTTATCCTAGAATTTTACCGCTCAAGAAGCATTCATTTCTATGTTTCTTGGAATGATGTCTCACAAGAGGTTTTTGTTGGAAAACAATCCTAGGATATCCTTTCATATCCTTGAACTTCATTGGATTTTTTCTCGTTCATTGGAACATTTTTCTCGTAAATGAGTGAAAGGAGTCTTTTCTTTCAAGCACGCCACAGACATGAAAATGTGACATGAAAATTTAGAAATTTATGAGTGAGTTATTGTGGCAGTATCACAACACGGCATAAATAGTTCCCCTTTCATGCTTCATGTCGTGTGTCAACTGACGATGATGACATCAACCGCAACAGGGCTTTCGCTACCAATGTCTTGGCAATCGACCCCCCCCCTCCCTTTTTAATCCCCTCGCTTTAGTTGTCCAGTGCCAAAAGCTTCCCAGTGCGCTCTGTTGCTCCCCAGCGACGCAATAGAATAATATCGAATTTCACAGCCGCTGTCTTTGTCTCTCTAAGTCTCAGAAAAACGGTCTGTTTCTAACTATTTTCTCCGCCACGATTGGCCCTTCCCTAACAAGCTGGACCGTGTGTCATGCTAGCCCTCCGCTGTCACTAGCTGCTCGTGCAACACGCGTGTAACGCACAAACAAGAGACCCTCCTTTCGGGCAAAAGGCAAGCGCCTCCGAAAAGGTTAGCCAGGGGCCAAGCATAAGACAAACAAGCGGTTGGGCTAGGGTAGGAAAAACACTGGACTTTGCGTGTCCGGCAAGGAATTTCCACCTGGAAGGCACATTGGGTAATTGATCTGTCATCTGTGCAACTTCGGTAACGGGCTAATAGAGAGGCCTCGCGCTCGCTTTAAGAAGACTCAGGCAGGCGTCTGGATGGAGCAAAGCAGAAACCGCAGCCAGCACGATGATAAGTAAGCCACACGAACTGTCTGGTCTGGCTTCAAACTTTTTCTCCGCCGAAAAGGGTGACCCATTATTTAAGCGGGAGGCCTAAAATTCAAAAACCGACCGTTACCGCACACACCGTGTGCGTGGTTCGTGTTCGATCCGGAGCAACAGAGTGTGTGGGTCGTAAGGCAAAAACTAAAGTGACATCGTTTCTAGGCGCGCGGTCCATGTCTCTCTGTCGGTAGGGCTTTTCTGTGTTTTGAGCTGGGAGTCCCTCTGTTCCCTCTGCTCAGTGCCCCCCTCCCCTCCCTAATGCGCAGCCCCGAGGAATGCGAAGAGTTATGCGAAAACGGTGCCAGCACCATTATGCGCCCAGTGAGTGCATCGTACCGAACGGGGGGGAGTCCGTTCGGCGGGGTAACACATGTCATACGAATTAATGTGCACACAACTTTGTTCCACAACTTCCAATAAAAAACCAGGCACCCATCAGTACCGTCACCCGCGACGGGGTCACCAGACGGAGGGGGGCGGGGGAGAGCCAGCTTATAATTATGTGCGTTTCAATTGTGCCGTTGTATAATCGATCGCCAACTTCTTGATCGCTTGCGGGGGGGTTTGCTTTCTTTCTCGCCGGGCGAATTATTAGGACAAACTGCTCCACCTCCACGCAGCCACCGACCGACCAATTTGGCACGCTGAATGACGGACAATCGGTGCCGGGATGAAGTCTAACACGCGTTTCGAGCGAGTTTCCAGGCCGGGCAGGGGGGAGGCCCTCAAACACTCAAACCTCGTACAGCACCGTGGAGGTGACGGTGCGATACAATCTTCCCGTGACTTGGTCCGTTTCAGGATGGGACGCCTCAGTATTTCTTCGCAGAAAGCCGCACACGTAAAACGAAGGAGAACTGGAGCTGGTGAGCAGTCACGGAATAGGGCTTTCGGTTTTGTTTGCATCTTTGTGCGCGACAAGATCTCGAGCACGGCGCAGATACGTAAGCGGAGAAAGCAGATTGTCATGTGAAAATTTTGCACACTTTTTGACGTGATCATTGACTTAGGCGGCCGCTGCTGAGCGATTCGCCCCTCGAAAGGATTACGGTGAAGCAGCGGCCACTGTTTGTTGGAGCACGGTGTGTTACGTACGGATAGGGTCGGATCGATAAGCGATCAGTGTTGAGTGGAATGAAAGGAGAGAGCGGTTTGAGAAAAAAAAACTGATAGTTTTGTGGTGTAGCCATAAATTGTGTCGCTCGATTGTAAATAGATATTTAATTGCATGACAAACAAACATAAAGCTTGTGCAGCAAAACTATGATGCAGGGAATAAAAGTCTAATTAAAATTCGTATGTAATGGGCAATAAAATAAAAGGCATACAGTTAAATTAACTAATAATTGGTGTTAGTGTGACAATGTTGTTTTTTAAATGTTAGAAACACTCTTTTAGTTGTCTGGTCAGAACTTAAACACGTTTTCATAGATCTTTTTTTCCCACAACGCTTATAAACATTTGTTTGAAAACTGCCATGCATTTTAAACACGTTGCTTGCGTTTGTGTCAAATTTGTTTTATTACCATACGACCATAAGCATTTTAATAACTACATCTTATTGAATAACATAACAAAATATCGGTCTGGTCGCCACTGCGAAAATATAAATATATAACAAAATATTCCTTCAGTTCCCATAAAGTTCGGCATGCACAAACCGTAATTCTCTGACGTCATCTAGATCTAAATTAACGCCACCTGGTGACGGTTAATGGAACCGTAATAAAACGAAGAATTGGTGTAAATCATAAAAAGTTTAATTTTTCTAAGCTTATTTGCTAGACAAGACTGACAAAAAAGCAAATGAAGCGAAATAGTTTTCGAAAAGTTTTTCTTGAGTATAGAAAAAAACGATGAGAAATGCAGTCAATTTTTTTCTGGCAGCTTACGGTAGTCGATATCTGGTAGAAATAAATTAAGATTTTGATACACATTGCTTGAGCAAGATAATAATAAAATCACTGCCAAGACACGACAGAAATATGTTTGTATTAGAAAAATAAAACACATGCAGGATTTTTTTACTTGAGAAACAATTTTTACAAAATAATATTCAAATGTAAGATCAACTTGCAAAGCGTCAGCTAGATCGACACTACTGCCACCTGTTGTCAATAAGTGGAACCGTAAAGCACTGAGGTTTGGTGTAGTTTCAAAAGAAGTTTGTTTTTCTGTTGTTTTTTTTACCAGAAAGGTAGGAAAAAGAAAACTAAACTAAGGTTTGAACAAATATTATTTCAAAAACGTTTCCTTTTTTCTGTGGCGTATTAAAAACGATGGGAAATATAACTAATATTTTTAAATTGAACAGCTTGCGGCAGTCGACGTGAGATAGCACAAGGGTAGACAAGAGAACACTAATGAATCAACAAAGTTTACCCTGGTGTTAAGATGCATTTCAAACTCTGCTTACTGAGGCACTATTTTGAGGGAACCTTTGCCCGCCCTTACTGAGCGTGTCTTGGATTTAAAACACAAGCATATTCAGTTGTTTTTTTAAATTCAACAAATGTTAGAAATAAAAAATGCATGCAAACTGATTTTAATTTAAATAGACTCATGTAAAAAAAAATCACGTCAAAATTTTCAAATGTTAGAAAAACTTCCATAGCAAAACATCAAACAAATTTTTTTGCACTTTCATAAATTACGAAAAAAACACCCCTATGAACCTCTCTTTACAACATAGTAAAGCGAAAACAACGGTAGTACATATGCGATCGCCTTACAGTTCTCCCCTTACCGAGGGACGGCAATTTCAATCGAACGTAACCCAACATCAAAACGGCCGTACCATGTAAACTCGTGTACTGCCGATGATCGGATATGTAAGTTGCAGTCGTGCAAAGCAGTCGTTATTGGTTTTCGCGTTCAACATGTAACACAACGCACACTTGACTGCCGCCCGGTCGGATGGCTGAATGATGGCTGCCCGATCAGTGGGTGGCGATGGTTAGACACACATGAAGTGAAAATGATTTCCCGGTACCGGTGCCACAAACACGGCGTTCGCAACCCTCCGTCAGTACAGGATTTTAATTAAGATGAATAATATCGTTTATGTGATTGCCGGTTATGATCCTGCCACCACTTCCGGCAGCAGCGACTGCCAGTGCGGTTGAAGAGCAATAAAGTCTATATCTAATGGGATCATAACGCACATTAGGAGATTGCTGCCGGTCGCAATAGAGTCGTGCCGAGTGTCTTTACCTGATACCGACTATTGATCCCTTTATGATGTTGTTCGTGGCGTTCTTTGTGTAAATCATTTAAGCATTTTTTCATCTAGCCCGTCAAAGTTACTAAACTCTTTTTCGATGCAGTCTCAATCGAACGATAAAGCTAATGAAACGGGCGAAAGGATCTGTTTCGTGAAATCTACTAGTCACGCTCTGTCGCTTGTCGCAACGATACATCATGCTGGACACGGGTTTCACCAAATTGAATCTTTGAATGTCAAAACCGATTTGAGCCACCCTCAGCCACACTCTTTTATTTCATCAGCCAATAACGCCGTCTTCATTAGCTGTCACGATTCCGTTGCGGCGCGCTCTCACGCGGAAAAAGGGCGGAAGGAGCCTACCTTCGTGAACGTTCTCACCATCGATCACGCGCCCAAATTACGAGCTGATTATTGGACGGCGCGAGCCCTAAATCCCATCGACGTTCGGCGCCCAACAAATCGATCCGACCGTCGATCACCACCGCGCCCCGTCAAGACACTTGCGCGTGCGCCCTCGCAGGGTCATTGGCTTAATTAAGCCGAACCGGCGGTCGTGTATCACGTACGCTAATGGAACTTTTATTGGCACGTCGTCGAAAAGGGCCTGTGCCTCTCCCTGGTGCCGGACACACATTCCGGCTCTCGGGCACCGCGTTGCGGCATGACCGGCACGCTGACCACACAGTGTGCTGCAAGTACGCGGTCCACCGTGTTGCCGCCTCCTAAAAAACAGCCCCACTCCGCGAACGCCATCGATATGTTTGCATTCGAATTCTCGTTGAACCGTAACCCAAAGAGATATCTCGAGGGGAGGGAGTAGGGGTGTGGCCACCCCTAGCTCGGTAGCCGACTAAAAGGTGACGGTGGTACACCTACTTCCTGCAAGTTGAGGGAACGCTTGTTGACTTTAAGTTATTTGTTGGCCTTTTGTACGCTTTTCGAAATTCGCTCGGTAAGAACTCGGCACCGCGGGCGGCACCAGGGCTGCAAAAACCAGCGACACCCCGGATATGAGGCGTAGAATGTGGCAGGAAAGTGTGTGTGTGTAGCACACGCGTAATCCACATCCGCGGTGTGTGAGGCACGCGCGCGCGCAACTCTGCGTGCGTGTGGTTTGAGGTTTTGAGCGAAGGGAAAATTATGGTCACTCGTTGGTATAGAACGGCGCCCGCGTCTATTTGGTTCGGTTCTTGCCGACGACGGGCATGCAATCGGAAAATCGATTCCGTGACAAGGTTAAGGTGGAGAATTGGAAAGTGTGATTTGATTAGATCGTGTGCAACATACGTTACCCAAGTGCCAACTGTTTCCGCTCTCTGAGCGTGTGAAATATCGGATACAGCCAGTTAGCTGGTTTGTTAAGCAATTTTATGTCATTTGTAAATAGAATAATTGATTGACCAGGGAGTCAGACATTTTAGATACATTCGATCATATTAGGCACGATGATGCTCCACAAATTCCAGTTCCACGGGAATGTTTTAAAAGCGACATTGTAGTTGAAGACGAAGAAATAATAATTGTTATTTTTTATGATCTTCATACTTAATGGAAAGTCCAATGCCTACTTGACTTTTGACCGTTATTCGGTCCAACCACTTCCAGGGAAAACCTGCTCATTTGGCTAGCTTATCTCAGAACCGATCTCTGGACATGACGATTCCTCAAGACACAAACAATATTATTTCTAGAGACCACATAACCATCAAAACCTCAGCTAGAAATGAAGATGTATACATCAGCTCAAGACTTTGATATCTGAAGAAAATTAATAGCAAATGTGTCTACTCGGATCACATTACATTATACTCAGCTTTACCACGATAGACTGCTGAGGAGCACGGCATGACAACGCATCGTCCAAATATCTAATGAGTTTAAGTTATCAGAAATTAACTTATTGCTCTATTCCATAGGAGGGCCTATTCCTTCTCCAGGGTTGTTAACAAAATCGGAAGCATACATGCAATCGGAATAAAGTGGACGTCAAGTTCAAAAACTTTGAAATGGATATTGTGGGAGATCTTATGGGAGTTAGATGGCCATATTTCATGTCATCTTTCTCCATGAAGTTTTCACTCTTGAGTACTTTTAGAGGTATTACACGGAACTACATCCAGTTAGGAAACGATCTCCCAATGTTTATTCAAGTCCTCTGTAAACAAAGATAGAAACCTTCAAAATATCCAAAACGATATCGTTATTCACCTTCAAGGCAATTATGAAGGAACTTAAAACCCATTAGAGGAATGGAGGAATTTTAATCCCATTAGAAGAAACTTAAGACGAGTTTAGGATGTGTCTTTTGAATTCCCAAGTACATTTGATGAATAAAACAATTAAAAACGGATGTAAAGCCTCCCAAAAGAAATTACTAGAAATAAACCTTCAGAATCAATGAGCGTCTTTCATGCGTGACCTAAACCTATCCACTAAAAAGCTATCTGCACCTCTTGCATTTTACGAATTCCAAGTTTCTTCTTCTGCTTCATTTTCTTTCCTTCATTGAATTTTCAAGTGCAGCCAGCACCGGTCGTTCCGGTCTCGATGATATCGATATCCAGCGATCAAACAGTACGATACGTCCTTAAGCCGTGCGTTTCGGACCACCCCGAAAACCCCACCGACGGTCCAGTGACCTTAACATACCAGAAGGTCTACCTCCTATCTCTCTACTCGTATGGGGTACCGTTTCCCTGTCCGATCGACCCACTTGCCACGCATCATTGACCGTTTGCGCACCGTGTACGAAGATCCGGAACCACATGCAGGCCCATCGCTCTGCACCGTGAGGGCTCGCAGCAGACTCGCCGCCCAGCCTGTCTCGCTTGGGTGATGGCTTACGTGCACCTTTCTTTCGCCGCAGCTTTTGGAGCGTCGTTCTTCGTCGAACCGATTACCGATCGTTTGAGGATCGTTCTCCTCTTCGACCAGCGTTGCAAAATGAAAGATTGCCGCGGATGCCCAAACGACAGCGAAGTAACGGAGTATGTAATCATGACATTGTTATGTCATCAATCTGCCTATTCACTGTCCACACATGCGAGGACAGGTGAGTGGGACAAATCGGATAAGCACAGTGTGCCAATTTTTCGCCTCCAGTGCAGTGCAGTTTTGCTTGCCAGCGAAAGAATGTAAGTAATTTTGATTAACCTAAAACAACCCTAAAAGGCCCGTGAACTGGATCTCCGGCACCTGGACGTTCGCTCTCTCTATCTCCTTCTCTCCGTGCGCATGCGTAAGCGAAAGTCATAACGATTTGCAAATCAGCCCACCGATCGATCGAACACCCCATCGATGGCGACGTCGTTTTCCCGTTATGACCATAGCTGATGGTAGGTTGGCAGCGTTCCTCCAATCGCTACTTTGTGCATATTGAGGAGCAGGAAAAACATACACCGTGCGCCATCTTGAGCAACCGATGCTTCGATGTTGCACATTCACTTTGTGCTCCAGTTTCGATGGCTATAAGAGCGTCTCGCTAGAAGACAATAGTAATTAGCGTTGAGAAACAAATCACACTCCAGCAGTTTGGGATTGTAAAGAAAGGAAAAAAAAACACATTGAGACATTCAGCCATCCAGAACAAACAAACGCTTCCAAAACTGTGGTGAGAACCCACCGTGTGTGACTAATCACTTTAATAATATCTCTGGACGGGGTGTAACCGAAACGGCGCTTCTTAACTTCTACAGCCAGCCAGCCTGTGAACGTCGACAAAATGGGCATCCAATTTGAACTTCAGCATAACAACACCCGGCAATTAGAGAGCGCCCGGAGGTGTAGTCATGAGTGACTCGTACTTGACCAGCCAGCGATCGTAAATCAATCGTCCAAAGGAGCGGCCAATTCAGGTGTCAACTTCAAGCAATAGAACGGCGTCTTGAATGTGGGGCGTGCGCAGTTATTCGGGGGTTTGGAATATTTTTTTTTCGGGGTGTGCATACCCGTTTGGAGCTGGGGATGGACGGTCGTAAATCATTAATCGATTGCTTGACGATGGACATGAGTTGGGAAGGTACATTAGTCGCATTGAATAGTTCGGTAGGCTGTGGTGCGCCCTCTCATTCAGCGTCCATTAAAACTACTTCAATTATCATCACTGGAACCACTGGTACGAGCAGCGAGATCGTGATCCCAATCAGCTGTGGGCATGTTTACTTTGCGATTATGCTACTGCCAATGAGATAATCTTCAGTGAGCGAAACCCCTCTTACCCTGGAAGACCGGGTGCAAAACCGCCATGGTCGTCATGGTGCGAGGCCAACGACTTGCCCCTGGTGCGTTCCTCTCGGGAATTCGGGTGCCGTTTGGACGGTGTCATAAAATTGTCGATAGGATTCCGCATTAAACGCTCTCGGCCGATTTTATGACATCGCACATTAGAAGCGTGTGGTCCCCGGACCGGCGGTTAGCGAAAAAGTGTTTCTTTATTACTTCCTCTCAGTGCGCCTGGTGCGTAGTCGTAAAGTTTAATTTCTCCCGAAAGGTGCTGTGATTTAACGAGCGGCACAAAATGTGATGCAATGTGACGATAGATAATTGTCATTCCTGGTATGGTGCGCCAGTGTCGGATGCACTTTCTAACCCTGTATCGACCGCTTAGGCTTTCTCGTGCATTTTTTACCACCAACACCACACCTGCTTTGGGTAGTGAAAGTGTGAAAATGTGGATTAGCGCTTAATTTAATTTAAATTTAATCACGAAACAATTGATTCAAATTGTTCCAAGGTGTCTGGATGTAGAACATACGGTGAGAATTCGTTCTAAAAAAAATCCCCCAAAGCCACACTCTTCCCCACACCGTCACCGTGTTGGCGTTTTGACTCAACACCCCGAGTTCCGTAAACAAACCGTGATAAGCCAATCTCTCTCGCCCAAGTCAATGATAACCCGCAATCATGGTGTGTGCGCGCGCGCGATTGATCGACTAAACAGCAGCAGCAGGCACACACCAGAAAAAAATTGCAATCAGTTCCGTCCAGTATGCGGCCGCTGCAAGTACCCGCCTGGTTGCACATTTCCTACGAGGAGAAGAAGCTGATCGCGTACCTGGCGGGCAGCGGTACGACGGCCTGCAGCCTCTACCTGCTCACGATGGCCGGCCGCTCGCTCAGCTTTTCTGATCAATCCAGCCCTTGCTTTTCCGAAAACAGTGGTGTGTTTGATGAGCTTCCTGAGCTAGTCAATATTTCTCAACCATTTCGTTTTTTCCCACCTTTTTTCTTCTTCTATTCGCAAGCATACAATCTGGAAATCACGCTCGTGGTCGTCCTCTCCATCGTCTACCTCGTCATCGGGGGTGCCTTTTTCTGGGGCATTTGGCAGGAGAAGGCTAAATATTTGCTACCGTTCCTGTGCTTTCTAGTCGCTGCCACCGGCTTCCTGGGGCATGCCCACATCGACTGGATGCTGTTCGAGGCGGGCACGGGCGAACGGCAGTTTGGCATTTTTGCATTCATCTTTGCCACGCGTGAGTTTCCGTCGTTTCTGTGCCGGACGTACAAGTGATCAAAATTGTTCTTTTTTGTTGTTTGTTTGTTTTCAGTATTACTAACGTTTGCCAGTACAATTATTCTGCTGCTGTATCGGGAAATGAACTCGGGCAAACGTGTAAAAAAGGGCAACTTTGAAGTGTTTTATAATGAGGAAAAATATTGATTGTGTGTACACAGGAACGATAATACGAGTGTTTGATAGTGTTTATATTTACTGTAGGTTGTTGGTGTTTGAGGCACTAGGCTCACTAGGCTGGTAAAGTGTCTACTAGAATTAGTTTATTATTTATCAATCAATCTATTAAAATGTAATAAATTCAATGTGTAATTCCATATGGGAACGTGAAATTAAGTTAAAACATTTGTTTAATCGTTTCGATTATTTGCTGTCATAAAGACACAAAATTAATTCAATAGTGATTTTGATTAGAGAGAGCTGTTCGTCAGGGATACGCCATCAGTAGTAACAACATTATTCAGAATTTTTTACTGAAAAGTGTCATTTGAACGCAATGGTGATCTTAAAGATTTTATCTGGGTGTCTGATTCAGAGAACAAGATGTTAAGATTACGGGGCGTTATATCAGTAGCGTAACTTGGATCTACGCTAGCCCCTCCTGGCGGTGGTTAGCGTAGGATTTCAAAAATACTTATTGAACCTAAAATTTAACTTACATTTTACCATTTTTAGGTTCAGAGAAAAAGCAATACAAAAAAAAGATGCTCAATTGATTTTAGGGAATGACAGTCACATGTGGTGCTACAAGGTTCCGCTAGCTACCGCCATGCAGCGTTAAGGTAGATCCAGAGTAAGCGTATTATGCTTCGAGTCCTCTGGCTTTTGGTATAATTAGTAACCGATCGGCTTTCTAAAAGTTCTTTAATCCATATAAAGAGAATACAATTAAGATATCCCAACGTGCCTCAAGAACTGGAGACTCTTCATTCCATTTGCTCCAGCACATGTAGAGCACATTACGTGGTGAAAGTCTTTCAACAACCCAGTAAGGCCTAACCAGGGCACTAGAGTGCTTTGGCTCTTTCTGTAACTGAATGTACCCCCATCTATAGCGAGTTTGTTAATCCAGCCTACGGGGGGGGCTGTGACTTAGTGTACCCATAGCAACATAGTCAATCCTGCGTATGGGGGTGGCAGCTGTCCGAACGGGATTCGATGCAACGTCGGGCCTGATCGTATAAGCCAAGATCGACGACGCGTATTCTCGATTATAATCTTGATTTGAAGAGGCGCCATCTATTTGTGATAAACAAAAGATCATCGCCCGTAGAATCTATCTGTCAAAAAGATTATTGGGTTCATGAGCCAATAATCGTGTGATCTCGGTGCGTAATCTTATTGTCAGGTTAAAATCAGAGGCAGAGACAAGTAAAACTTGGCCAAATTTGTCGGTATTTACTTTCTTTTGTGGCATGAGTGTGATTTCAAGACATATAAATTGTCGAACAGTGTATTTATGAGAACTGCACCAGCTGCTTTCTTATTGTATTCAAGTTTCGACGATCCACGAAGCGTGTATTTTTTTGGCATCTAAATTAAGCGGATGGCAAGCTTCTGCTTACTTCCAATAGATGACGCCAGCTCGGATCAAGATTATGATTGAGAATACGCGTCGTCGATCCTGGCTTTATGAAACAGGGCTACGCTGCTGATCATGAGACCACCGAGCTGCCCTGCCCTGGTGAAATTAATAAGCATTAAAAATAAGTCACTGATATAGCAGTGCCAATCTAAAATTTTGCTTTCATTCTAATTAAATTTGTATCTTACAAAAATATTAAATTTTTGTCAACAAGAAAAAATTAAACCACTACCTTAGATTTCTAAAAGAAAATTCACCATACGACCATATCCTCCAGACTTAGAAACTCTAAGAATCTTAATTAATTTAATCGTTCCGCTCGAGGCTACAATCACAAAGATGGTTAGCACAACCTGGTCCCCGCTTCGTGCAACACAAAATCAAATACACTAATTTGTCTTTGCTTTAAAAAGTACTGTTTCGCATCCCTCCGTAAAAAAGTATAACAACCTGACAAGCTCACGAAATAAAAATCCGCTCTCCTCTCGAGGCAATGCACAAAACACTCTGCGACCGACACATACCTGCCAACATTAATTAAGCGCTTTGGCTCTCATAGTTCGACCAAAATCAAGACTCAAACAACTTTAAACCCAACCCACTCACGGACCCTTCCGGGCGAACGAGAACCTAGCCCCCCGTCCCCCTTCCAAGATTTCCTCCGGAGGGCATTCCCACCCACCAGGAGTAGTAAAATTGTGAGCAAGCAGTAAACAACCTACCGAGGGGTAGTTTATTTTTTCTAATTGCCAATAAACGATTTCGCTTCGAAAAGTTTTATCTCGTCGGGCGGTGTGTGTGTGTGTGTGCGTGGTGCTAATAACCGTTCTCACCGTTGTACCGCCCGCCCTAGCACATGTGTGTTTACTATCACACGGAGCCGAAACGACACAGCCGTCGGACACAGGAGCGTGTCTACCCCGGCCGCAATTAGTCGTCGCCATTGGTCAAGCCGTCAAGGAGTGATCACACTATTGACTCTTTTTTCAACTTGAGAAGCCTTCCGAAAGGTGCAAACACACTCCCGCACGCAGCAAAGCGGTAGAATGGGGTGTAATGCAGGTGCAAACAAGCAGTTCATTTGACCAAAAGTCGGTCCGATCTTTAGCAAGTGCGCGGTTGGAAAGGATAACTGCTTCAAGATAAAAAAAACGCGCATTACTTAACAAATCGTGCCCGCGATGTAAAAGACCCATTTCTGCAACACCACCAGCGCTCGGGTTTAGTGTGTTGCTAATTTTTGCATCGATCGTAACGATTTGATAATGACCTCCGGACACCCCCCCGGTGTCGACCATTCTTCTTGGACGATGGCCCTTTCCCGGGTAGTCGTGAGGACGAAAGTTTCCCTCCAAACAGAACGCATGATCGAGCTGCGTACCAAATCGATCAGACAAAGCCGGCGAACGAGCGCGCATTGATTGAACTCACGATTTTTGGCACAGATCAAAGCAGATTTCTGCAATAAATAAAAAAAAACGCGGGGAAAAGCTCTTTGGGTTGAGCGATTGGCAAATCGGTTCGCCACGGCACGAATGCATTATTTTGGTCGAGTCGGAGGGTCGGACACTTTTGGCGCGACGTTTAAACGACATCATTTCTGGGGGCTCTGACGGGCTCAATTTTCACCCTTAAAAGTATTTCCCCGCTGGGTAGTCGAGATTCGCTGCGTCGTTAAACACAATTCATGCTGTTTGGTGCAAAACTCTGAAGCGAACGCCACACACACGCTTGTCATTTGGGGTTGGAGGCACCTCAATAAAATGGCCCACGGCTTCTCGAGCTGCGAGAAGTCAGCGGAACTGAACCGCACGACCTTGCATTCCTTGCCAGGCCGGACAACCGTACGGAGCAGAGCAGAGTGAAGGTAGCCTAGCTAGCTTTTCGTTCGTCCGGCTGCGACGACTTTGACGTGCACGATGCAACGCACGCAGCCGACGACAGCGACGACGACTGGCTGTTGCACCATTCCCAACAGTTAGCCACCCCATCAAATGATTCCGTGTGGCTCTCGCCTTCATCCCCTTTCGCGTCCTATCTTCGTCTTCAGGGGCATCCTTGG
>KB672252.1:0-14642 GCA_000349105.1 Anopheles epiroticus | reverse complement strand
AATGAATTATTCCATGTTTGATTTCATTTTTTTTTATCTGGCCTTTTTGGTGCAAATCATCTTTGAAATTTCAGAAAAAAATCTGATGAATATATGAAACTGAAACTTGATGAATATATGAAAAGCAAAAAAAAATGCACGAGTAACGGTTGTTTTGAAAATCACCTCAAGGATAGAGCGATGTGACAGCAATATCTCAAATGAACGAAGCAAATATTTATCGAATCTTGACAAGTCTCAAACAATCTTTCATAATACCAATTTGTTTTCCGTTTGTGTAGAGTGTGTTTGTTTGAGACTTTTCTGTTTGACTCAGATAATTGGCCCTATTGTATGCGAAGCAAAATTCAAAATTTTGCGATAACTGCAAGATACAACAGCAATACTAAACGTTAACTAGCACGTTGTTTACCTGTTTTTTTCATCTGTCAGATTTTTTGCTGTCTACCATGTTCGATAGCCATGGCTACATAGAAAAGTGAGAAGAATAAACATTGGACGAATAAAAATGTCTTCAAATTGTTATCATGCTCTGTTTACACAATTTGCAAATTCTAATGCTCTGTTACAATGCTTATATGCAAAGTCTTTTCAAAAAAGCAATAACTTTTTGCGTTTCTGAAAGAATCTTTTATATTAAGCACAAAAAATATTGTTTTATTTTAAATGTAATCGAATAACCCATGGAGGTAATGCAAATTTTACCAATTCGCATTACCTCGATCGATTGCTTAAGCCCTTGTTTTCTTGGCAACAGCATGCCACCACTTGTGAAGTCTTAAATAACCTTATTTGCCTTAAATGTGCTGCCCTCCTTAGCAACCAACCATTCGCAGCTGTACGCCGAGCAAATGGTTGCACAACACTTGATGGTTTAAAAACTCACGTAAAATCAACTGCCATTGCATTGCCTAACTACCGTTTCAACATGATTGAAAACAGCAACATCAAATAAAAAAAAAAAAGCACAACGCTTCCAATCCCGATCGATCTGCAAATTTTCAATTCCAGGAAAGCGCTAAAGACACGCCACCCCATCACCTGATTCGAATCCGCGTCCGGAAAACCAAACCCCGGCGAACGAAAAAGCCAACCAAGCAAGCAGACGAAGCACCAAGCGCTAACAGCAGACCTCAAAGGGAGGCGTTCTGTAGCGGTAGAGGATGAACAAAAAAAAAAAAACCGTTCCAGCTAATAGAATAACCCAACGGGCAGGAAATAAACAAACAAACAAAATGTGCAAGGTGTTAAGCACTTCAAAGCCGAAGACGGGATATTATTGGGGGTTTGGGAAGGCGCGTGGCCACACACCGATCGATGGGGCCACGGTGATGGGCCGGGCACGCGATGGCCGGTGCCCGTTTCGCAACAGACTCCCGCGTCGAGCCTTCGCAGCTCACCTTTAGGGCTTCCCCCGGAGGCATTAGCGAAGCACTGCCGGCTCCAAAAATAAGCCGTGGAGAACCCTTTCCGAAACCGGAAAGGTGTGACAGCTGACGGGGAGGTCTGTTAGTCACCGTCCGATCAGGTGACCGTGAAGGTGGTGGCCTGATGACCGATCACGTTCCGATCCGCATGGCAACGCGGCGGCAGCAGGCGCGTTACGCACTCCTCACTCTCTTTCTCTCTCTCTCTCTCTCTCTCTGGGCGTTACCGAGGCGCATCGGAAATCCATCAAGCGCACGAGGTAGGAAAAGCTTTCGTTTTCCTGCTTTGCTGCTCCAAAATTATCCATCCACCGGTCCCCACACACACCATCCCTCGTAGAGCACGCGTCTGTGTACTAAGCTTTGGCAAAAAATCGCAAGACACAGTGCAGACGAAGCAATAGTGATGCTTACAAAAAAAAAAAAACAGCATACACACCCCTTCTTGCAACCAGCAACAGTGTGGACCACTTTGCCGAACAAACAGTTTTAACATTGGGAGAAACACGATGACTAAGCCTGGGGGTGGCTGGGGTGGTGTCGTTGGGTGGTTGTTGTTGCCGAGTGGTGCTCACTGGCCCGTAAGCTGCACGGTGACTGATGGGAAGGTGACCATGAGCGGCGAACGTTGCACACATGCGTTTTCGGTCGATGGGAAGCTTTGCAACAGGGGTGGGAGGGTTGGGGTTATATTTAACTCGAGGATGTCCGGTACCGGTGCAGTCCGGAAGAGCTGTTGCAATGCCTGCAAAGGTAACATATTAAGTAGCTAATAAATATAAAGCAAAAAGTGTTTTACACATTCTATAAAAGTGAGCTACACTATAAATTTAACGTAATACTTTTTTCCACTAACCCATCGTGACAGAATACGTGACAGAATACAGCCGATACCTACCATTTAACAAAAATATATATATATATATATATTTTTAAGATTTAATTTTTTTAGACTGTTCTGCAATTAATATCAAATTGGATTCTTTACAATAAATTCAATTCCAAATTACTTTTACTTTCAATTAACAGTTTTGGTGTTTGTTTTATTCGAGCTTTTCAGACGTAATTTCCTTGCGCGAAAAAAAAACATAAAATTTATTTCTTTAAATAAATTTACTTACTTTTTTACTTTTTTAACGAGCTACAAACAATATCAAAACACTTATTTGATCCAAAAAAAAAAAATGAAAAAAATGAAACAACAGTTTGATGACGAAGTAAAAATAGGTAAAACAAATATTTTCTGTTTACTTTTTCTGTTTTCACTGCACTGTTTAAAATATTTTGAACGTTTTGGAAACGAAACGTAAAAAGATGCTGCGAAATTATTTGTTTAAGCTATATCGATACAAATAAAATCATGCAATATTTCTGGTTATAAAATTGAACGTATATACAGTGTCGTGAATTGTTAAACAGAAGCCATTACAAATATTTAAACGTTGCAGTTCAAGGTTTAGTAGAGGATTCAATGAACGACATGCAGGTATCCAGTTAAATACGCTTTCTTCTCCTATTCGACCATAAATTCCTACCACTAAAGGAACTATTTAAATGATACAGTATTCTGAATTTATACTAGCTCATGCATGAAATTTGGTTGTTAATTTTCAAATCACTTTTAATCCTTCACAAACCAAATACTTTTTAGTGGCTATAAATGCAAGTAAACTCCATGTTTGTTCATATGCTCATATGATTCAAATTCGCAGGCATATTGAAGTCAAATACATCGAAATGAGCTTTTAATTGCATGCATGGTGCCAAACAATGCCCTTTATGTTTGATATAACAACGGCAATAGCATAGCACCCCGTTTGTTTTAGCGCAAAAAAACAAAAATAAACAAGGAAATAAATTTCATGGATGCTTTATAATTAAAAATCTACAGATTTGAGATTTTTATAACTCTGTAGAAACGGCAAGTTCGTAATTATGACTTTGAGTGCAAAGTACTGAGTGTAAAAACCTGGATAAAATCGATTCCAGACAACAATTCCAAATTTTAAACAATATTCTCGATTACGAGATTCGTCCTTTCTGTGCAAGATAATGAATGTAAGTTACGTGGGATCTTGTTTTAACTGTAACACACTTCGTTTGCGAATATTTTCGATATTGTTACGACGTTCGGACATGAATGAATGTTGTTAAATTACCTTTGTGAAAAATTTAAATGTAAAAAAAGATACTCATAAAATGCAAAAAACCAGAGCTAAAAGTAATTCCAGTGTATCGACCATGGCTAACCATGCAAATAAATAATATCATTTTAGAATCACTGAAACTTATCGTCTCTCCTTAGCGTCATTCCGATAGTTTCCGCTTTCAGTGCGGGGAGTCCTCCACACGTGCTCATGTACATAAAACAATTAACCTTGACATCGAAACACGCTACTCCATTAAAAACAATCTCAAGATTACCTTTGCGCGTCGTTTTTACAATACTTCAAGTGTTCTTCGCCCCCACCCCCACCCTTCACCTTTCTCAACAGTCGTCGGAAATCTCTTATCAATCCAGGTGTCCCTGTTCCCTTATGTGGCGCACCGTGCGCTGTCAACGCGGATGCATACAAAAGTCGCTCATCTGGAGGGCAAGACCCCTGGGTGGGAGGAGAAGTCAACCAACAACCATTCATGGTCAAGGTGGACCACACCACGCCGGTGGGACACAGCGCGCGACACACAAACGAAGGGACAGCGGCGGCAGATGACGTCGTCTGGCATTCTTGCTGACCCTGACGAATGCTGCTGCAGCTGCTGATGACGAGGTGGTAAGACGGGGAAGGGTGGCCCGATTTTAGCCCTACTGATCACCAACCGCGAACGGGTGGCTGTTTATCACAAACACATAAATGGTCCTGGTCCTGTGTACGTGCCATTGATCGCGTTTCGCAGCTTCTCGCGCTTCTGCTAAGAATCGTTGGAGGAAGATGTGTCACGCTGTTGTTGTTGCTGCGAGCGGTTGCCTCGCTCTGGCCAAGTTCGTTTGGCCCGATTCGAAGGTCAGCCAATTTTTGTCGGTTGCTTCACCGAGCCCCAGATTGGAAAGAAAATTGGCCACGGGCCGGGTATGGTGTGCATTATCCCGAAGTACAAATCAAGCTAGAAAGTCGACTACCAGTTGGCAACGAGCCGGACACACTCTCGCTCTCTCACGCTGTTTTGGGCCGATCCAAATGGAAACAGCTGATGGCGATGATGATGATGACGGTGGGGAAGGTTTTGCACGGTTGCACTTTAAAGCGTGTGCAACAATTCTAGCCCATTGCATCAGCATTTTGGCCGGCTCGGCTAGTGACAGTTCTGTGTTCTCAAGCGCGCGCGCGTGTAAACGTTCTCTCGAACGGGAACGGACGGCCACACACGTGCGCCCTGCTCGAAGGGGAAGCTAAGCTCAACATTCTAGGCCAGTGGTCGGCCAATCCTTCCAAATGAAGAGTTTAAATGTGTTCAAGTACAGGAAGAGCTTCAAGCAAAAAGGCAAAACTGACAGACATGAGAAACAAACTTGGTTTTAAGATTTATAGGCATATATTGAAGGTATTTAAGGCATGCTGACTGATTTTAATTTTATACATTATTTTTATCATTCAAACTGGTTTTCATTGAGTTTATGAGCAGATCAAACTTACGAGAAAAAAATCGAATAAAAAAGACGTCACACACATCGATATTAATGATCATAGAATAAAAAAAGAATGAGAATATTCCAATGATCAGTGTTGTTTTGTCAGGTACATTTCAATCAATGTGAGAAATCCTAAAGAGTTGTAGAATACATAAATGACTTTGCACCTCACATGCTAGGATTCATGAGATTCACTGTTAAACAATTTGCTATTCCTAAATCAATTCATTCATCTTATGATTCTTGAGCCTATCAATGATATCTTAAAAGTACGTTTTTGGCAATCGATGAAATTTAAAACGTTTTATTATTTCGTTTCAACCCTAGTAGCAAAACAGTCATGGTTTCTCCTTCTGCCACATAGATTTTTTTATGAGCAAGAGCGAGAAAACACTTCAATTTTGCTACTAGGGAATCCATTGATGGAATGAATGAATTTTTGTTACAAATTTTTAAATCGAACGATGGAGATTTTTCACACCCTTCTTTTGAAAAGATGTCTTTGAAAAGTGTCATGATTTCTTCAGGAAACTTAGGAATCCTTGAAGGAATCAAAATCAGTAAATATAAAAAAATATGTGTAGATTCGAAGATTTCAAACATTTCTAATAATCTTAAAGAACTCAAAACTGAAATTCAAACGAACTTCTGTTCAAAGGATCAAATACAAAGAAAATGAGTAACGATTACTAAGATACGTTCCGAAATCAATTTTTTTAGGCATGGTTTGACTCATATCTTCTGGTTTATGCACTAACAATAGAGTTAAACTTTGCCGACCACTGATCTTGGCGGTCGATCGTAGTGGATCGGTTCTGGGATGTTTGCGAGGCGCCGTGAGATGCTGGCGAAAGCGAAATTTTTGCCAACCCGGACGTACGCTTGCTGAGTCGGATTGTGCTATTCCAAGAATAAGGAAGGGCAGCTTCGGAAACAATAACAGCTGCCAGACCGTGTCGCACGCGCGTGGTGCTACCCTTTTGTTTTTTGCACCGTTTGCTTGAGAAATAAAGCTTCGCTTCCAAAATGGATTAATTAAGCATTTTCTATATAAATAAAAACAAGCAGTAAGTGTTCGATGAGCAGGTCCGTCAGGGCAAAGGGTTTGAAGCTTGGGAAAGCAAAAACTGGAGTGGACAAATCAACAAAACGAGCTTTGAGGAAGTTTACGGTTATGACAGTGGAACTGTTTTCCCCGAACCGATCAGCTTCGAGAACAATTTCGTACGACGATTGCATTAATTTTTGCCCTTGAAGGCAACGCCCCAAATGGGAACCAGACATGGTCCGGCATCCATCCGGTACCCGGCAGAATAACGCTCGTACGTCATCAAGCGACTGTCTCTGCATTCCCTCGGCACAGTGGATCATGTTACACAGTTTAAACGTCATCAGTAACACAATCCAATTTGAGGTTTGCAATTGCTGTAGAGACAACATGAAGGCACGCACCTTCTCACCCGAATCGTTTCGGGAAGGTTCTCTGCCACTCTGCCCCAGCAGTAACAAATACCGGAAGAGGTACGCAAGGTTGAGTTTTAATGAAGGATGAAGGATTTTTCGGGAAGTATTAGGCCCAGCGCCCAAAACCCCCGCCCCACTCCCACGGCACGGCATGCCGCTAAGAAATTGCTTAATCTCATTACAATCCCATCCAGCTAATCCAGCATCGATTTCGTAATCCCATTTGAAGGATTTCATACCATTCTCGCTTTTCCTTTCCTTGATGCTTTTTTCGGTGACTGACTAGACGAGAAATGCATACGATTTCCGTCCCTCGAAAAACACGCAAACGAACTGTCGTCATCATTTTGGCACCCTTGGAAAGCAAAATCGATCAACCGGCCACTGGGGTTCTGGGGAGTCGATGAGTGTTGCGGTCGGGAAAGTAGGCAACCGAGACCGGGGACTAACACAGGTCGCAAAAATAACATTTTGCAGCACGTACCGTACACACCCAGCAACACGGCAATCGGTGAAGAGTTCCTTTCTTTGCCGCTTTGAAGCTACACAGTCACACGTCCCAGGTCCACGGTCTTACACCCGCGTCCCCGCGTGTAAATAATTAGATTTTCCGCACTAATGAGATCACATTCGCTTGGCGGCTTTCCGTCTGGGTGTGCTATATTTTCCGCCGGGTTTTTCCACCGGCGGCGGCACTCGGGTTCGAGCTGTTCTTCCTATGTGCTTGTTTTTCATTACGACTGTGTGTAGTTATTCCTCTCTTCCTGCACTCTTTCGAACCTTGTAGCATATGTGGGTGTTCTTTTTACTTTCTTTCTGTCGTTTTTTTTTTTTTACTAAAGCTACTATACAGTGTACATACTTTACCAATGCTTTACGACCAGCCAAAATGTGTCCCTTTTAGTGGGCGATGATGTCTTTCATCTTTTTCCAATGAGTAAACACAACCACATACACGAATACACGCGGGCGTAGGTTTGCAGTTTGCGAAACCGTTCGTGGCAACTAAGTTCAGCTCACATGCTTCATTAGTGTCAAAAATTAACGGCTTCCTGTGTGACGTGTGATTTGGGGACTGTTTCCTTTTTTATGGGTTTACTGCACATGTCGGTAGAATGTACGAGGAGTGGTAAGGTTGGAAAAAGAGAGTGTGGTTTTCAGCATGATAAAAAAAAAGGTTGCATAGTTCCAACAGGTCTTAGGAAAATGTTGGCGGTAATGGCAGGCTATGGAGAATTGTTTTATTATTTTCGTATTTATGGCCAGGCCGTTTATCTAAGCTATGGTAAAATGAAAAAATTAAAACTAAGAGCATTCAAACTTTAAACTTTTTTATTCAAATTAATCACAATAATGTTTCATGTATAAAAAGAAGGTACAGCTAGTGTAATACCCACAATTATAAGTAATGTTAAAAGGAGCATACTAAAGAGACTATACAAAAATATCTCATTTTTTTGGTATCAAGATGTTTAGAGTTTGCTCTAAAGCATGAGAGCAATAGTGTTAAAGTAAGCAAATGAACATTGCATTGATGTTTGGAGAGGATTTCCGTTCAATCGATTTTGTTTTCATTTTTTTTCATTTGTCGTAGAACGACAGCTGAGATGTATGCAAATGTATTTCACTGACAAATACGTTTTTCACTGACTAAGAGCTTAATTTAACATGACTTAAAAAAAAAATAATATAGAATGATTTAAAAAAATAATATAAATTTAACTCAAATAATTGCACATCGAAATTAGTTTGACATAATCGTATGAATATTGTTTAACGTACGTTTATAGCTAACCGACTGTTTTTTGAAACGTTTATTCTTCCTAGAATTGATATGATTTTTGTTTTCGATGATACATATTACAAACTAAAGAAACTGAAATATATTTTTTTATCTACACGATTTTTATTGCATCACCATAACAATCCTGATTACCTTTCTATACAGCAGGCATTGTCAGTCATTCCGGATAGACCTGTCTTATCAAACGCAAAATTGGCTTTCTTCCTGAGTGACCTGACTAGTTCTTGGGCGGCGAAGACTGTCAGTTGAGAATCAAAGCCTGAATATTCGCATTAATAAATGGCAATTCACAGACAGAGTTGAAAATAACGAAACAATGCGTTCACAATATATATACTAAGTAAGCTAACATTGATAGAATTCTGAAAATATATAATTGCATCATTACACAAAGTGCTATTATTAAAACAAAGTCTATAAAGACATTTTAAATTTAATCATTGCTCGTGTGTCGAAAAACATACCGAACTCTGTTTTGACTAGGTTTCTTGAGAATTCAGTAGTGGTCGACTCTGGAGCTCCACTCCATTAATTTTCAACAATACTAATACATGTATGGAACACTGATTTCATAAAAGTTCCGTTCCATGCAAAGGTATTTTTTTTTAGGTGAAGGTGTTCATGTTTGGTTTTGTTTAGAAATTATTTTTTTAGAGATTGAAATTCGACAAAACGTGTTGATTGTTTGAAATGCTCTTTAATAATGTATAATTTTTTAATTGGAAATTAGTTAACGTTGGTCTATAATTAGCCAAAACGAAGAATTTTATACAAAAATGCAGGCTTTATAATGCTGAGTATTGCTACAGTGTTCAGCGTTACTTCCTTCGTGTCCATAAAAAAGAAAGACACAAAATTCCACATTAATCCCTAATAATCATTAATACATAGCGATATATACTTAAAAAATCTTTAGTATCACATACAAAAATAAACAAAAACCTCAATTACGACGATTGCAAGCGCTTCTCTTAATAACGATCAAAAATAAATCAACCTTCTTGATTTTTTTCCCTTCATCTGCCAATTAGAGGAGACAAGATTGTACTCAGCCAACCACCCTCGCATAGTGTGTAGTCAACATTTAGCATTTCATTATCTGATTAATAGCCCCGCAGATAAAACAGCAATGGACAGCAGAGAGCATCAGGAGATAGCATTTATTAGCATTGGATGGGTAATGGCGAGAGAACAGAAGAGGAAAACAAAAATGTTATATCTGCTGTTTTGCATTTCAGATCCATTTCTACCTCCCACTGCACGACAGAAATGCTCGCCGTATCTCCCTCGCTGATCAGGTTTGTTGGCAGATTTTGGCTCCCCTGCTTCCGATGCGGGGTTTGCGTTGACATCTTGCCAATGTTAATTAGCGTACGGTTTTCTAAACACAACGCGCACCCACACACGCACAAAAAGTGAAACAGTTCGTCCGTTTCGTTTTTGCTGCTTCGAGATAGTGGTTCGATTGGCGAGCACGATTCACGACCGTAACGAATCCGTACGATCGTACGGTAGCGTGTTTAGTGAAACGATCTA
The DNA here is from genome assembly GCA_000349105.1 of Anopheles epiroticus. Classification (NCBI taxonomy): domain Eukaryota; kingdom Metazoa; phylum Arthropoda; class Insecta; order Diptera; family Culicidae; genus Anopheles; species Anopheles epiroticus. The sequence continues at coordinate 4,780 of KB672252.1, read as the reverse complement.
ATCTTCACAGGTGGGATTTTTGCCCCATGTAACCGCAAGTTCCCCAGAACAGATGTTAATTTCTTTTCGAAACAGTATGACAAACCGGGTCTATTTGTTGCCATGTGTCAACATATCAAGAGTCGCGGGTTTGATTTGTACGCTGACGTGTAGCTTTCTGCCTTCACGACCGTGCCACAATTGAGTGCTAATGAATTTCACTTTGTTCTAAAAATACAATATCGCTCACTGCTCAGCATTGTTTGCCCGGTAATGGGACGCATTTTATTTTGAAAGCTGGAATTTCCAACTCGAGGTGAATAAATGTGAAAACAAACATGCATGCTCTGCTCTACAAATTTCAAGTCCATACCAATATCGATTCCAAGGATCGTACACTCACTCCTCATTGCATCATGATGCTTTTTAGCACACAGAACGTGACTCGAGAGCACGGGATTTTCACACTTGTGGTCCGTATGAAGGGAGTTTGTGCTTCACCCACCTGCAATATAATCCACCTGACCGGCCGGCCGCAAGGGCTCGATGCTAATGAGACCGTGTTTGGGGATGATTTGTTATCAATTATTATGAATTATCGTGGAAATTTCCCTAACATCTGGCACACTCGCGATCCATCGGTGAGTGGATGTGTCGGGGGGTGAAGGGAGGGTATGGTGAAAATATCGTGAGAACATATTCCACTTATCGTAATTAGCATCAGAAGGTTTTATCGTTCTGAGGTAACAACGAATGCTTGCAGTATAACCTGGGTCAGCTGTTTCATCAGCTGTCTGTTTTGCCGTAGCCTTTGTTGGATGTGTGTTCATCTTGCTTGAATCGTCAATTAGAGAGAATACTTATGTATGATAATATTCAAACCAGACGAGCAGCAATGAAGGAATAAATTATACTAGTTTAAATATCTACAATAAATGCATACGAATGTCCAGGGCCTAAGTATACCGATATCTTACAATGGACCAGATTCAAACAGCTTTATTGAAATAATCTAGTATTAAAATTGAGCTGTACAGGAAGCGGCATCCAAACATTTTGTTTGGATTGATTTTTGTTTTTGTTTAGATAAGAATATTTTAAGGATTCTGAATGTTTGAAAAACAGTTAATTTAGACAATTGCCCTCTGTTAATCATATAAGCAGATCTCTAGCAGCTCATACTTCAACTTCCTCTATTATTCCAACTGGATTTGTCTACAGTGTAATTGAAAATATTACACCTGGTTAAAGTATCAAACCTCAAAGCCATGTAAAAAAATTAAAATTAGAAAGATGTATGATTGCAGCATACTAATGTTGCTCTTCAATTAACAGAAAAGTGTATTTATGAAGCGATGCAAAAGTTTTAAATCTTCTAAAGATCATACTTTTTTTAGTTTCAATTAGCAATGAAGGCAAACATGGATCTAATGGTCATGATAATTTCAATTCCTTATTTGAAGAACCCTGATTGCTTTTCTATAAGGATTTAAAACGTCGTTTTGATGTTCTTTAAGGTTTCGCATTACTTTAAGCCTCTTCCAAGTACTGTATTAATTTATGTGAGCTAAATTAGATTGTGTTTTATTCATGTTTCACTAGATTGTTATTTTTATTGGATCGTACGATTCTTTTCACGAATCAACTCGGAGTCCAGTTCGATCCCGTATGTATCGAGTTCGACCCGTGGGTGCAACGAGTTCCCGAACCTGGGTTGACCAAACCCGAACATGCTGCTCCTACGGGTCGACCCAAACTTGTTGGAATTAGGTATACGACCCAAACCACTCCGGGTCGCTTACGGATGGCTCCGACCCGATAGGTTCGGGTCGACCCGTCAATCACTAATTGTTAGGCAGCACTCTGGCTGCTATCAGACAAGATATATGACCTGGAACAAACGTAGAGAGTTTATTGTTTTTGACACTGTTTCAGAGTTTCAGAGATACTGTTAGAATAGTAAGACAGACAGCTCCTTAAATTTTACCAGTTTTATAGTGTCTGCAATGTTTGATTCACACCTGTGATGTGTGCTAAGATGGTAAACGAGTCAAACGTAGGAGCCTTGTGCTGTTTGGTTTGGTTTATTTGCTGTTGGTTGTTTGACAATCGCCTCCATAAAGTTTTAAAGTCATTGCTGGAATCGGAAATTGGAAATCGGAAGAATATCTTATCGGAAAAATATGTCTCCAACTTCTTATAGCTATTTAAAGCATATTTATCTTATCATAGTATAAAAAGCAGCTTCCTAAACCTACCAAACCTAAAGCTTTCTAAATATTGTAGTGTGGTTCATAGAGAAATATTTTTCTCGAACGTACAGTGCTCCTCGAAATGCGATTTCGATAAACAAAGCTCCAAAAAACCGATTTGCTCGATCAAAACAACTTCCCGGGAAGTCCCGAAACCGGACAGTAGCCCTGAAGGCATCGTGAAAAATAATGTCTCCATTCAATGCCAATGCTTGCCCACACACCCCCCTGGTCGAGGTTTCCATGGTATGGGGAAAAATAACAAACGCCAGGCCTTCCCGATAGCAGTATCATCACCCAGATCAACCGGCGGTTTGCCTGCAGGCTTACACCCTCCCAGCAAAGGTGTGATTTCCAGCACTTCGACGACGCCATCCACACTGTCCGGGGGGCCGGAGGAAAGCGTTCTGAGCGAATGATTCGTCCCCACAGGGGGGCACAACACCACCGGGGCTGTTATGTTGACAACTCTTGAAATCCCATCCTAACTACCCGCGATGGTCCACCTCGATAGTGAGGGAGACCGGCGCAACAAGGCCACGGAACGATCGATCAGCAAACGAATGGAACTCGTAAACAACCGAGCAGCAGTACCAGCAGTCAGCACAAAACTCACTGGGGCCTGGGATTGTATGGAGACTCATTCGTTTTACACCACCCCTTCTGCTCACCAATCTTCCCCCCTTTCCTCCTCCAGCTCGATTTCGATTTCACACAATTTTTATTTCAAACAAATCAATCGTTTAAGGGTGAATGTTTTCCTTCCTTTTTTTTTTGCCCAACGTTCCCTCCTCAATCTTTTTCGAAAATCCGATTCCAAAGTTGTTTGTTTCCTTGCTTCCACCCCGAGCAAGGCCAACCTCCATCCAAATGGATGGAGGAGAAAGGGGGGAAAAAATCGTTCAAATAATGTGCGATTCTCAGTTGTTTACGGCTTCTCGATCCGTGGTGAGAGCCTCGCGCGCGGTGCAAGGTTACGTTGTTTTGGAGATAAAAACATATTTTCCTCCCCAAAAGCGGCATGTCCTATGCTGGAAATAGGTTTGTGCGATGTGAAGGGGGGATTTGGTGGGGTGTGTTTATTGCCTTGGATGGGATACACACTCGCTGCTGGTAAATTTCCATTAACATACCGAATTCGTAGTTGAGCTTGTATTGCTAACGGGGTGCGGTTCGTGATAAATTGATGAGCAGATTTTTTTATCCATCTTTTCTTTCGTTTGCTTTACCTATGAATGTTTTTATTAACAGTGAAAGCAATCCTTGCAAAGGTTTATTAGTATAAAGAGAGCATTGTGAATCTTTTTTAACTCGTTTACGTGTTTTATAATGTCACATCATTACTCCATATGAAGTTTTACTTTCACTTTTGCAATCATCACTTGATTTTGATTTTGAAATGATAGCTTTAAAATTTCATTTCAAAAATAAGTAAACTCAGCAATACCGCCTGGCCGTTAATACCAATTAAAAACATATATATACTTGAACCCAAAAATAAGTTTAAAATTCAATTCATTACTAAAGTTTCTACATTATTCAATGACTAGCTGTAAAATGAGATAACTTCAGTTAGCTGCCTTTTGTATATTGAATACAATGATGTGAGGCATTAATAATGACTTGAACATGTCCTATACATGTATAAAAACTTCGATAACGATACACTTCTGAGTGCATCAAATGAATATCGGTGTCGGATTTTTTGACAAATCAAGTCCATATTAGTTCAACCTCCACAGCATACTTTCAATCGAAATCGGACAGTGTTTGGTTCGTTGTATTGAAGCGGTGGTTGTATTAAAAAGATGTTTATTGTGCCACTCACTTATATCAATATTAACTGTTTGCTTTTGCTCCAAATGAATGAGGGCACAGTTTGAGAAAGAATTCGTAAACATATGCCTTACATAGTTGGTAAATATCCTTTGAAGGTGAGACTATATCGCACCAAAATAACGTCTATGCTCACGTATGTCGCTGAGACATGGCCTGTACGAAAATCTAACGAAGCTTTCTACGCCGCGTTCAGGCAGGAATATGATTAAATACAAGTGAGAAAATATCCAAAACATGTACTGATGTTCTTATCATTTGAGCGTTTAATTACAAAATTGCATTAGATTCTTAAGCTGCCATGAATGTTTAAATGTAAAAGAAAAGAGAAAAAAAAATGATTAAATTTAAAAACTTTATGAAACAAATCACCTTTGTAAGCTGCGAGCCGTTTAAAAATGGTAAACGAATATTTCTTCAATATTTTAGATGTACACTGTTAAGATAACAAATCAAGTTCGAAGGATAGTAGAAAATCCTTTTGTGAAAAATTGTTAGGCGATTTCTATATCATTCCATTTCTACGGGCGACGCCATCATTTCTGAAGTTAACATACGTTTCCATTCCAAATATGCATTGTCCAATGACATAGCAAAATTCTTGATGAAGCAGCTTACAACTTGGTTCCCAATCTTAAGAGCCTGATATATTTCAAGCAGGGTTCATTCAGGGACGCTCAACGCTTAAAATGGGAGTTTTGTCTTAAAGCCGG
>KB672251.1:19056-33050 GCA_000349105.1 Anopheles epiroticus | reverse complement strand
GTCCAGGTTGCGCACACCACCTACGAGGATGCGCATGCGCATTATGCCTGGTAAGAAGGGTTCTGTCTGAGTGAAACATCCTGAAGAAAGGTATTTATTAGCAGAAGCACAATAAATTAAAACGAAAAAAAAAACGTCACCAGTTCAGTACGGTGCATTGTTACTGTTTCTCTGTTTAGCGCACATTCGGGCTTCCTCTCTGGAAGGAGAGGATGCACCCTGCCACCATCTCGAATGTGACCATGTTATGAGTCGAAATATACAATCTTGTACAAACTGAAGCTTAAAAGGGTGTTCACTTTTCATATAAAACGAGAGTTTGATGACAAACGAAAACAGTGTGACAGAGTCGCTTCGTTCTTCAAGTTAATTGTAGGACTACGAGGTACGATCTCAAGTCGCCTATACTGTCATTAGATTGCCACACCAATCTAATGATGTTGAAAAGAGAAATTCTACTTATTTCTACACTATGCGGGCGCAATCACACCGCCACGTACTAAATTTTTGCGTAATTGGTTCCGTCAAGGCTCGGCTTGTTGTAAATCGGTTCAGATTGACACAGAAGTGCAATATTCCGGGGTGTGTAGGTAACGTGCGTGTACAATTAAAATGAAATAATAAGGTAAACCATTATTTACAAAAGAAGTAAGTGAAAAGTTGGCGTAATATTGGTTGGCCAAGGCCAGCGCAATGACGTAATGATTGTAAAGGTGGATTGGAACTACTCGTAAGGAGAGAGCGTTAAATGGGAACTGGTTCCTTGGTTGACGATTTGAAATAAGCATATAAATTAAAAAAGTATAAGATCGACTCTCAGAAGTGATTAACATCTGTATGGTTTACAGATGAAATATCAGATCATGGCACATTGTTACCATGGCGTGTAAGCTTTGCATGGATCTGTTTTCAACATGAGTTCGTTCCAAAACGCACTGTGTTAACAAATCTTCTTAAGTTGTTGTGTGGTAATAATATTGTAAAAAGTCCCGATACGGTCAACGCTCATAAAACAGCTACTATAACTGTGATAGATAACGTCAGTCGCATTATAGATTTTATATAATTTAATGTCTTTATTTCTAGAGATACTAATAAGCCTGAGTGTTATTTTCTTGCGTACGAAGAACAGAAAAGGAAAAATTGAAATTCTAACATTGGGTAAAAGCAGCGCGTTTTACTCGAAGATCGTTGCAAACCAGCTCGGAGCAGTTCAGGGAAGGCTGCTCGGCGAGATACACCAGTCTGAGCGTGACCAAAAACGCACGAATCCCACCCTAGCGCACCATCCATCGAGCGATCAGCGCTAGATCCCCAACACTGAGAAGCGGTACCCGGTGACAAACCATTGTGCATGACAGTGCACGTCAATAACGATTACTGGGAAGCTAGCAGCCGCATGGTTCTAGGATTCGATCGTTTGGAGGAATGTTTCCGAGTATTATGAATCCCTTGCAATTCTGGAAGCCTCGCACCTGTTGGGTGAATTAGGGAAATGTACGGTGGGGACAAAATTCGGCTATATAAAGAGTGCTTCTGAACGAGCAACGGTAGTCGCAATCCTATTCCGAAAGGCTCTGGATAATTATTCTAAACATCCGAAAACCATCCCAAAGGTAAACGATCTCCTTTCCATCACATAGACTCTCGAACTAGGCGATGAGCACTAGCCCAAAGGTTTGGAAAGTAAGCTATCCACCATTAATGGTGCTATTACATTGGATAGATGGAATTGGAATTGAGAACGTCAGAACACGTTTGACAGAAGTTACCACGGCCGAAAAAATGAATTCGGCTAGCCCTATGTAGATTTTGCTATCAAGTGGAATTCGGATGTCACACAGAGAAAAAAGTAAACAAAAATTTTATTTTCACTATGGTGGGTTCTGTTATCTAACACATACTGTTTTACCTTCCACGAAACCGAAGAACAAATGTTTGAACGCCTTTAAAATAGGAAATTCCAATTCAATTCCAAGTGTGCTATTACATTAGGAAACGGAATTCTTGTGTCAAAATATGCCTCTGGATCGGTTTTGACAAACCAATTTTAATTCCATCTATTAAGATGACAAGAAGAGGCTCTAGTCAATGTTCCTATTGCCCGCTTAGTGAAAGTTTGGAGCACAAATTTGCCTCTTGTAGGAGAGTAGCTGCAGCTTGGCAACTGTTGCAACAAAAGATAGGAGAAATCACAGGAGGCCCCTTCCTATTTAATAGTCTGCGGTTTCCAGAACTCGCCGGAATCTGTATTGGGAAACGATTACGAGTCTTGCGATTGTTTGCTGACTATATCTGCCACATCGTTCAAAACAACGATGTTGCGGTTGACTTAGACGTCCTTGTTTGTTCACTTCAGTCATAATATGTCCTTCCTGTATCAGTGCTACCAATATATGTAATACATAGTTTAAGACCATAGTATGTAATATCAAATAAACGAATTTTATAAAAAAAAAAAAAAAATCTATACAATGTATAAGCACCAAAGCACCATAAAGCACCAAAGCACCAAAGCACCTTCCTCTTTCGTTCTTATAGACTCCAGAGCTATTCGAGGAGCCCTAGGCCGATGACAGTGTAGGACTATCCATTACGGAAGAGATTTCAGAAAGCAGCCGGAACCCTTCGTCCGGTTGCAGCTAGTCCGTCCGCAACACTTGCTCAATCTTTTACGGAGGCGGTTTACAGAAAAAAACTACAATGATTAAATTATATGCTTCGATATCATAGAATGGAGGATTTTTTATCAAATTATCTGGATGTTTAAAGGTAAATTTTGTGTATTCTTGTTAAAGTAGTAGAAGCAAATAGGTTTCGAAAAAAACCTTAGATAAAAGATCATATTTTAGATAATAATTCGTTATCCGTAGTAGTTCTCCTCAGTCTAGAATATAGATGCAGGACATCTAACGATTACAGCAGCTCTAAAGGTTACAATACAGGCAATGCAGAGTACAAACACAATATTTTACTTAGACGAAAAGAACGCAACACACTTCGAAGGCCAGTTAGTTATTAATTTAAGATTGAATCTTTCTTTGAATCTTAATTTTACTGGCCATTGTATGATTAATACTAATAATCGCGACTTGATCCTGATTTGAAAATCCCTCCTATTCATTGAATTTGCCAGCAATAAGTAACAAATCAAGGCTTACATGGCTATCAAAACTATAAATTGCAAAGATCACGATTTAAAGATACTTGATGTGCTCAGCAAAAAAGAGGAACTTAATAAATCTACGATCGTCGTCGTGATCTTGCGATCACGGGTCACTCTCATTGATTCCAAGAGAGAATTAATCAAACCCAAGCAACTACAATGATGAGAAGCTAAAAATAAAGGTAAGAAGATTATTGTTTCAAAGGTCAGGCTAATTTGTTCATTAAGGAAGTTCCGTATATTAAGTCTGCAAATTGGATCATATCGTATGACTTCGATTATTAGGAAGAGAAGGGGAATAAAAAAAAGTTTCATTCAACTTCACATCAACATACATTTTAATTTTAATATTATGATTTAGTCCACCCTTGAGGTTATCCGAAATAATATTAAATACTACTGTAATTAGAGAAAAAGTAGAGCTAGCCTCACGACGGAAAACATGGAAACTCTTCAATTAGATCTTCTGATGAGCTTCATACGTTTAAAAAGTTTGGGTCAATAGAGTCTGTCTGAATAAAATCACACTTCTATAGAGGTGCCAAAAAATAAAACATATTTCGCGATTGCAATCAATCCGCATAATCGATTACTTTTTTATGATCAGATTCAGCTGACATTTAGATCTTAGATCTTGAAATATGAGAACATTTCTTCAAGGTTGCATTAATGAAACTTATTTGTTCAAAAAAATATTTTTAAACATCGATCTACATTCACCTAGTCCTAGATCTAGATATTTCAACTTGACATTATTTTCATCAGTCATGAATGGATAGTAGGTCTTCACAGCCTTTAGTCGAAAAAATACGTTAATTAAGGCCGTTAATAATTACATGAAAAAAGTTTTTGAAAAATGTTTTAATTTATAAAATCAATAACTACATTATTTCGAGTAATATTATCAAGTCATGCGCTTAATTGAAACATTTCACCTGTTTGTGGCATTTACTCAAAAGTCTCCATACGAACATGCTGATACCTATTCCATACGCAGGATCCCAACGCCTGGACAGTTTCTCCCTATTACGCAAGAGTATGCAAACAGCTGAGCGGGCAGCTAATTAACTCTGGACCACATATCAACGAAACAAGAAAGCCAAGAACTCAGCGTTTCTTAAGGGCGAGTGTGAGAGAACGTGCCGGTTTGCAGAATATAGAACAGGCCACACCACACTCATTACGATGTTAAATGTCAAGGTTGCTGCTGCTGACCATTGTTACCTAACCTAGGGGACAGAGGAGAAGTAGAAGCGGCAGAAGTTGCGCAATTTATTTATCGACAAATATTTAACCCAGCAACAAGCTAAAAAGTGCACAACCGCCTGGACTATACGCCGCTTCTAGAGAGTGGGTCCTTTCTTTGACGGAAAGTGAAGCTGTTAGCACAAAAAAAACACCCTACAGGTCCACAACTAATTTACCCATATCGGGAGAACACATTCATCATGCGTCCCATTACCGTGGCCCGATTGTGTGCTGGTGAATGTAATGTAATTTCTATCGCATTTATTTTGAGTCAATATGTTAAGGTGAGAAACAATTGCTCTTTCCGAAGGTCTTCCATGAAAAAAGTGAATCCCTTTTAGCTTTAATCAAGTGTTCTGCTCGTTGCCCGTGCTTAGCGCGAAAGGACACACCACCAATATCTCTGGTGCGACCAAAATCAGGCAAAGTGTGTGACACACAGTGTGTGAAAACGAAAAGATCACACAAAATGCCAAATTTCTTCCTTTTCCAGAACACGTCCATTACGCACCGTTGGGGCAGTGCCCACCTCCGAAGGCGCGTAAGGATTATGGTGAAGGCGAAGGTAACCTTCCTTGAAACGGGTTGGGTTAGTATGGTTTTGCTTTTGCTACCTTCCCTTTCCCGTGACGAACGCTCTGTCTCCCGGTGGATGCTGGTGCTACCACCGCGAAACCTTCACCTTACACGCTTCCGCTCCTTCTGCCGTGCATTTCAGAACGCGAAACGCCCGATGGTCACAGTGCCTTTCTTGCGGTGGGGAGTCGGCACGTTCGCTGCCACAATACACGTGAACATGCAGACACGCCGGTGGCCGTGGTCACTTTCATGACGTATAATTGGGCGTTGTGTGTACACGGCCGATGGGAAGCGGCGATCGGTTTTTTTGTTTTTTGGTATTCATTTTTGCACTTTTATGTCTCTCCACATGTTCGATCCGGTGGATTGGATGCAACTGCTGCAACTGCTGAGAAGGAGCGAAGCGGCATTGTGCATTTCTTTGCCCCTACCATGTTTGTTGCTTCTCCAAGTTGCTCGTGTCGTGCCTCTCCTGTTCCGCGCACATTATCGGAGGTTCGCAAAATTCGACCTCGCCCAATCGTTTCCCGGTGAGCTGTGGGCAGCGCGGCTTTTGTATAAATAATCGGCCCGTGGAACGAAACGGTATCATTGATCACTCAGCGTCTTCAGCAGCAACACCGCGCCTTCTTCGAGTATCCATCCTTAACACTTCAGCTTAAACATCAAGCTCCAGAGCAAAATGGCATTCAAGGTAAGAATCTTTGGAAGGCGTTGGCACTAGCCTCAGGTCCTCATATCCCTTTTGCTTCTCAGTTCGTCGTTTTCCTGGCTTCGTTGGCCGTCGCTAGCGCTGGATACCTGGAGGCTGGCCATGCCGTCCAGTACGCCGCCCCGGTGGCGCACTACTCGCCGGCATCGTCGGTGAGCTACAGCACCATCTCGCAGGCTGCTCCGGCCAAGCTGGCGTACGCCGCCCCGGTCGCCAAGACCATCTCGTATGCCGCCCCGCAGGTCTACGCCGCTCCTCAGGTGTACGCTGCTGCTCCGGTCGCTAAGACCATCGTGTCCAGCCCGGCTGTCGGTGCCACGCACGAGAGCACGATCCGCTCGCACGACGGTACCATCTCCCACTACTCCAAGGCCGTTGACACCGCGTTCTCGAGCGTCCGCAAGTCTGACACCCGCATCACCAACGAGCTGCCCAAGTACGCTTATGCCCAGCCCGTCCTGGCCAAGCAGGTTGCCTATGCTGCCGCCCCGGCTGTGACCACCTACACCCATGCTGCCCCGGCTGCCGTCCACACCACCTATGCTGCCCCGGCTGTCCAGACCTACGCTCATGCTGCTCCGGCTGCCGTCCACACCACCTATGCTGCCCCGGCCGTCCAGACCTATGCTGCGCACGCTGCCCCGGTTGTTGCCACCGCCACCAAGACGCTGACCTACTCGCCGGCCGTCCAGGTTGCGCACACCACCTACGAGGATGCGCACGCTCACTACGCCTGGTAAGATGGGCGGACGAGTGATGCAATGATCCCTCACCCTCCCGGACACGCAAACCTATTTATTTGAATTGTTGTTACGAGCTGTTTCCACACATCCACAACTGTTTTGTTTTTGGTACTTCCAAACCCGTGCAGCGTAAATGTGGCGGAGGTCCTGTCAAGGAGCCCGCCGATTTGCGGTGTCCAAAATAATACAACATCATTAAAAGAAGTTGAAAGTTGTTGTGTTTCATTGTCTTTGGTTAGAGTGGTCTAAGTTAATGCTCGATGCAAATGGTTGATATAGTCCACCAATGGTAATATTTTGGGAAACTGGCGCAACTTATGTTCTTTCGAGACAGACAACCGTTTTAAGGAGGTACTCTGAAATTCTTGATGAGGTCCTTTCAGATACATAAAATATGTGCAACATAAGTCTTGAAGAAACATTAATTCTCTTCCATCTTATCCTCAAACTATCTATATGCACAATGGGTCAACAATTGTTAGACCTCATTTATGAAGGCACAGGTTTTAGACTATACAAGGATCTAGATGCAAAATAATCCCTGGAGTGACTCGATGATCCAACAGTTGCCCTGTAAACCTCTGTAAAGGTCAGACGTTGTTGAAATCTCACACACCTGCACAAACGCAAGACTAATTTTGATGCTGTAGGTAGTTCAAGTTACAGAAACTAATCAGTGATTTAGCACAATTTGAGGACAGTGAAACAACAAAAGTTTTTGTATCAAGTAAGAAGAAGCTGGTTGCAAAAAAACTCGCAATTCATCGTTGTTAAGATACGTTTCCAAGTAATATTTAAGATTTAGGGTAAATTACATTCCAAAAAGAATCTTAAAAGATTCATTTTGTTCACATGTAACGTAATTCAGGATTCTATTCCTGTTAGAATAATACAATATTCAAGTCATGCTTGAATTGTTCAGAGCTGGTAGGAAAATGATGATTTAGGAATGATTACTTTTCTTGTATGATAGTCAAACAAGCAGTCTCAAAAGGGGTGGAAAATGAAAAAAATAATAAGAAAAAAATTAAAAGAATTTTTAGAGTGAGAGATAAAGTAATTATATCAAAACTGGCTTAACTAATGAACTAAATGATGATCAGAGCGACGGTGGAGCTCAGAAAGAAAATGTAATGGATGGAAATATTGCTTCTGCATCTTGGCTTTATGCTAATGCTAAAAAAATTAAATAAAGATTACACAATGAAACTAATAATAAAAATATCAAACACGCTTTGAACATCAAATGAAGAGCAGATGATGCAAAGTAGAATAAATTGTGATGAGAAAACGAACCGAACATTCAACGTCTTTTAGTTTGTATAGCGCCATCTATGAGATGATAGCAAAAGCTTTGAACACAATTTACACTAATCGGTGTGAATGGAATGATATGCCACTTTTATACTTTCAAATTACAGCAATTTTCGCAATAGAATTAATTGTGTTTTCATCAAAGTACTGAAAATATTTGTTTCATTAAATATCCGAAATAAGTGCAATTTCGATTTAAATTGATAATATACAGATAAAAAAGATATTACTCCAGACAGTGAACTAAATTCTCATATTATTATTATTTGAAATTGCAACAAAAGGCAATTTATTTACCATTCGAAGGTTAATAATTCTAACCAATGTAACGTGCTGGAAAAAAAAAACTCTCACTTCTAACATCGACTAGGTTCAGTTCCGCGTAACACGGGTTACAGATTAAGGAAATGACTATTCATGAAAATAACAAAGAACTCAAAGATCAACATCTTTATTTTAAAACTCAAAAATCAAAACTGTTAACAAGCTCAACATCTGCTGACAGTGAGGGACTGTTTATCAACTACGAAATGCTCACAGGACGAGCGTGTTCACTTAAGCGTTATAATTTGTTACATAGTTACATATTCCTTCTTTTTTCATGAATAAATATAAAATTACAACAACATTTCCCGTTTAGTTATGATATATTTTATGGTTTCGTTGGTAATATCCTATTGAACTGTTATATAGGGAATTGATGTAACGCACGTCGAATAAAGTGAGCTTAATAGATTCTTCAGTTAATCATAAAAAATCGAAGAATTTTATTAATACCGTTTCCAGTGCAAGCGCATTGCTAATGTTTAAAATACGCTGCTACAACAACCCACACCACTGAACATTATTTGTACAATTGAATATAATAGTGTGCAAACACCTTATTTTACAAATTTAAACCGTACGTGTCTCTGCAAGTAACAACTAAGTAATTACTACTGCTCAAGTTTTACAAATTAACATAGGCGTAACTGCGTCTCGTCATAATATTTGTTAATCTGGCTACCTCGTGGGATGTTGCTTCGGAAAAACAGCAACGGGAACAAATTATCAAAAAAAAACCGGATGAAAAGCGTACTAAACACGGTAGCGAGCTGCCTCGATGGCAGCTGTACAAAGCGTCGACTTTAAAAAACAATACGTGTCGTCTACTTTAAATGCGTCAGACCATCGGTGGTACAGTGATGGTAAAAAATGTTTATTATAGACTAGCTTTCAAAATATTATAGCTATTATATTAATATTACAGTATATAGCTTTTTGGATTTTCCCAATCGGTATAAATGTTCAATAGCTTCCGTGATATGTTACTAAGGCACAACTTAAGCTTTCTAACAGCGCCCTCTAGTAGAAATGCTGCGTAGCTCGAGCTGCTATCCTTCAATATCAATACTCCAATACTACAAATACTCTAACACCCGGCCACAAAGGCTTGACAAATTTTGTAAATCGTGAGCTGTTGTAACTTTGTTGAACCCTGAAGCAGCGACAAAATTGTGACAAAATCTGCCGTTTGATCTAAAAGACGAACAAACGGTGTTTTTAGATGATAGTGTTCGTTGGTACAGGAGTTTTGTTGTTGCAGGCGACCTGTCTAAAATATGTGTAGCATGGTAATAAAAAGGGAAAGAAATTGCGCTTGATATCTTTATACCAGCGTTTATTGCCAAAGTTGACGAATTTGTCAAGTTTTTGTTACTGTCGAGGCCGGTGGCCTACTACTGAAACTCGAAGCACTATGTGCAGTTTACTTCCAGTGAAATGTACGACTTTTACATCCACCACTGTATTATACCAGTGTACCACACTGTAGCTGCAGATATATTTGTGAAGGTACGTTTTGGCGCACCCTTTCTTTTGCAGATGAATTCGTGCCAGACACTGGGCAAACAAATTTTCCATATAAAAGATAAAGCCCATGAGTGCGCAAAATTCAGTTGAAGTAGCCTCATAGCTATGTTTAAAATGATGCTTCACATGAAGCTTGGTGTAGTGCTTTTCATACCGTTAGCAGTTGTCTTGCAGCAGGCATTGGCCCAGTGTCCCAACAGCCCGTACCGAACGTTCGATGGGTCCTGCAACAACCTTGTGAATCCTTCGTGGGGTGCAGCCAACACACCATTCACGCGCATAGTGAACCCAAAGTATGCCGATGGCATATCGAGTCCTCCGGTGGCTACAGATGGCAGCGAGCTACCAAATGCCAGACTGCTTTCGGTCGAGGTGTTCCAGGAGGGCGTACAGAACAGTCCAAGGTTTTCGTTGGTAAACATGCAGTTTGGACAGATCGTGGCCCACGATATGGCGCTTACGCGAGGAGGTAATGAAGATGGAAGGTGATCGTGATCGGAAGGTTCACAGTAATGATCGTGGTTAATCGTTTGCAGTTCGTGATCAGTTACCGTGCTGTGCAAACGGTCGTCTACAGCCTAACCGTGCTACGAGATGCTTCGCTATTCCCGTATCCCCGGAGGATCCTGTGTTTTCTGTACGAGGAATAGAGTGTTTGGGAATGATCCGCACATTAACCACCTGTGACGAGAATCCGTTAACGTGTAAACGTGCCGAGCAGATCAATGCCGTCACTCATTTTCTGGATTTATCAGTCGTGTACGGAAACTCTGTTCAAGAAGCGCAAGCACTACGAGAGCCTAACAGTGGTTTGTTGAAGGTGGAACCGCGTGATGGCCAGGACTGGCCTCCAAGACATCCCAATGCAAGCACTACCTGCACACTGAGAACTCCGAACGATGCTTGCTATCTTACCGGAGATGGACGGGCGAACCAGAGTCCTCATTTGGCAATTCTTCAAATCACGTTTGTGCGAGAACATAACCGCATCGCGAGGCAACTGAAGTCGCTTAACCCTACCTGGAATGAGGAGAAAATATTCGAAGAAGCGCGTCGCATTAATATTGCCCAGTATCAACACATCGTGTACGAGGAGTGGCTCCCGTTCTTCTTAGGTCGTAGCTTCATGGTTGAACGTCAACTGCTATACCAGCAGGCAACAGGTCCTACGAATGACTATGGTCAAACGATTCTTCCATCGGTTATCAACTCACACACTACAGCTGCTTTCCGCTTCTTCCATTCCTCCATACAGGGAACTCTTAAGTAAGTAGCATCATGCTCATCAAAAGTAACTGAAACAACCCTTACTGAACCACTTCTAGACTCTACGAGGAAAGTCGCATCTCGATGGCCAAGGTTGACATCAACGACCACACTAACAATCCGACGATTTTGGAGCAAGCCACTGATCGATACGCTGATCTTCTTCGTGGCCTCACCACTCAACCGATGGGGCTCAATGATGTTAGTCTCGATCCGGCTACCAAGCACTTCCTCTTCCGCTTTAACAACATGTTTGGCACGGACCTGAAATCGCTCGACATCCAACGGGCACGCGATCATGGATTAGGTGGATACAATGATTTCGTGTTCTTGTGCTTCAATCAACGCGCCTCAACCTGGGCAGATTACAACCAGCTGCTTACGCCAGGGGTAAGCACTAACGCGCCAACATTTCTGCTAACCTATTGAATTACCTTTGCTTTTTTCTTCATGCAGGCTGTTGAGCTCCTCAGCACGTACTACAAGTCTGTGAACGATCTCGACCTGGCCGTAGGTTTGGCGTTCGAGAAGAAGATAGACGGTACAGAGTCGGGCAGCGTAATGCGATGCATTTTGGCCGATCAGTTCCGACGCACCAGAAAGGGTGATCGCTTTTTCTACGAGAATGGAAACCATTTCAACGCAAGACAGCTGAAAGAAATTCGGAAAGCCAATATGGCACGTATACTTTGCGATGCGTCTGCCGATGTTACGCAGATACAATCGGCCGCATTTGTGCTTCCCTCCAGCACAAACCCGTTAGTGTCGTGCAGATCCCTACCAACACCAAATCTTCGGGAGTTCTAGTGTGTGCAGGAGTGGAGACTGCGTTATTTAGGTTCTGTTAGAAGCGATGAGTTTCTTAGAAAGCAAATCAATGAGATTTCAATTGCAATACAATTCGCTAGCAGAATATTCTGTTGACGGGTATGAAAAGACAACGTAAATATTCTGAGTACTTCCAATAAAATTTCCTAGTAAACAAAACAACTGTACAATTGTTTGTTTGTATACTGAAGACTTGTTCACTTTAAAGCGGCTTGTGCTGATTTTTTTTATGGCCAGTACAATGCACAGTTGAATAAAGTTCTCCCTAAACGACCGGAACAACTGTGCAATTATTCGTTTCATACTGAAGACTTGTTCGCATAACATTATTAGATGGTGAGATTTATTCAATACGAACTAGATCTCGATACTTCATATCGATAGAGCCCGCTAGCACTCTTTCTCTCGAATTCAATTATTATGGATGTAGAGTAAGTGTTTAAATTGAAAACAATTATTTTGCCACATTTTCTGAGTTTCCTTAACATACTTTCACTGCCCTTCAAAGTTACTGCTTTAAAATAGGTCGGACACTGTCAGTTGGCCTAACCATTTAGGAGGACTCACAAGTCAGTTGCGACATAAATATTTTGACCGGGTGCCTGTTAGGAATAGAATTTCAACGTACATTACTTTTTAATCAAAGGGTAGCTCTAAATATTTCAAAAATGAATTTCCTTGTAGTTGCTGTATTGTATGTTTTCTAGATCCCTGTGTTCTCATTGGCTTTCCCTCTCAGAACCTATGCTGGGTGAATCCTAGGGAAATAAAAACATTCTTATTTATTTATTTCTTTATTTGTCTGGTTGTAGGTCTACAAAAGTCATCTATTCCTAATAATATAAACCTTATACCTAACACGGCTATTAACGAAGTCGAAGCAGTTCTCGTAACGAAGATACAGACAATCCAAAATGAAAGTACTGAATAAAAATATTATGTTCACGATTCTTTGGCCATACTAAGATGATTGAATCCGGACTTTTATACTAACTCTCAAACTCTGAGGGTTGTATAAAGTGGGCTTACATTTTTGAACAGGATGAAACCTTTTTATTTATTTCGTCATTAAGAACAGCTTGGTATTTCAAAAATTGATCTGCCATTCCCAATATAACCCTTAAATTAATTAAATTAAACGAATAAATGAAGACTAAAATTGAACCAACAAAATGTACTATCGAAAAACCAAGGCACTAAGGGTATCTATTTACACTTTCATCGATAAAGTACTCACTCCGCCCAAAAGAAATGTTACCGCGTCTAGCACAAAATCCGTAATGGCGCCTTGTGCTGGAAAAATCCTTGAAGAAGGGCACTAGTTTATATTCGTATACACGGAAATACAATATGTACACAGCTGATTCCCACATATTATAAAGTATTTTCTGGCATAGCTGACGTCAAACAGTGGCGCGAGACTCGTACTGCAGTATGAACAACTGAGTAAAGAACAGCATGTTTGTGGTTCAGAATTGCGTTAAGATTTTTTGCTATTGTTTGTAATTAGTTCGATGGCCGACAACTTACTACCGTATGCGTATTTGTTTTTAAGCCGATCGTACAAACACGGAACTGTAAAAAAGTAAGGCTTTATTTTCAATAAATCTTACACAAACATTCCTTTCATATACAGAAAAAGATGCATTATAGCATGTTGCTAGCTTCTCTAAAAGTAAATTAATATACTACGAGAATGTTTTCAATCTCCTGTTAGTAGATTTACTTAATTACTCTATATGATGATAAAAAAACTTTGAAGAAAAAACTACCAATGCGATGGTAAAAAATGGGATGAAAGTTCCTCAAAATCTAAGAAAAGAAAAGGAAACAATCGAGCTACAACAAAAGCGTTTTGGGATGAACAAATTGCTAGTGATAGTAAGCTTTTAACAGGTTCTTTCGAACCACTCTAATTGCCCCAACACCCCGTACCGAACGTTCGATGGAATCTGCAACAACCTACAGAACCCATCGTGGGGAGCCGCCAACACACTGTTTGCACGTTTGATTCCTGCCAAATACAGCGATGGAAAATCTCAACCTCCTTTAGCAAAGGACGGAAGCGAGCTCCCCAGTGCCCGACTTCTTTCGGTTGAAGTCTTCGAAGAGGGTGTCCAGAACAGCCCCGAATTCTCGCTGCTCAACATGCAGTTTGGACAAATCGTGGCCCACGATATGGCGCTCACACGAGGAGGTAATGTATGCACAACACATTCCTTGGGAAAATCAGCCCTAATGTTTCTGCCTTACTTCTACAGTACGTGATCGGGTAACGTGCTGTGCT
>KB672250.1:0-10102 GCA_000349105.1 Anopheles epiroticus | reverse complement strand
GACGGAGAGTGGTATTCTGCCGGCATAGACAAGTTCATCGTGCGGATGCGCAAGGTGTTGGAAAAAAAATGGCGATTATGTAGAAAAGTAGCCACCTTGGCCTTTCCAACGGTGTATAGCTTTTTGTAAATAAATGTCATTTTCTATGAAAAAAAAATTGGAGACCTTACTTTATTGTCGGCCCTCGTACGTAATCGTAAAATGTGGATCAAAATGATTCCCTTAAGTTTAATTGCTAAAGAAGTTGAGCAAAAGAAAACAAGTTAGTTCAGCAACGCTATCGAAAGATACTTAGGGAAAATAGCTGTGTGATTAGCTTGAATGGATTAAGAATTTGTAAACAGCTAGAAGGAATGAAAAAGGAATCCCTCATTTTGTATAAAAAACTAGCACTATTTTAGTTAAACACATGCAAAAAACTGGCTTAGGTCATCATAGGTCATCAATTGTTTGTTTTTTTTTATGATGGTTTTTGCTTAAAATACACGATAGGTTAGCCGCGGTGCACGTTTCATCGCGCCTACCCTGGTTTGTCAATTATGCTTTAATTATATCACTTATGCGTTGAGTAAAACGGCATCAAATCACCAACCACAAATTTATTATCAAAATGTAAACATTCGCGAAATATTAGCGATGCATAACGAATGAATATTTGCACACCGCGCAAAGGAGAGTTATTGCACTTCATCATTTCTTCGAAATAGCAGGTGCAACCGATTTTGCATCTCAACAGGGGAAAAACTGGGTCAAACCAGCGTTAGTTTACCTATTTACTGACACACTTTCTATTTGTATTTTCTGTTGCCTGTAAGTAAAAGTTGCTGAAAGCCAAGGTTTGCATTTTCAAAATTATTATTGAAAAGTCATTTTTTTTTTTTATTTCAGTAGTGACGGCCAGGCCGTATTGCTTAAAATTAATTGATTACAATTCATTATTGGAAGTTCACGTGCCTACAATCCATATTGGCTGGCTGGCTGGAGGACATTTCCTTCCCCCAGTCATGGAAGGGCACCTTATCCCGGGTGTACTCGGACGTTTCGTTTAAATCGAGTCCTTGTCCAGTGGTCCAATGAATGTAGCGGGGGTCTGTATCGTTCCAGTACATGGCATTCGCAGTTCCATATCAGTTCCGTTAGGGGGCATCAGGCCATAGCGAGGGTCAGTATCGTTCTAGCAGTGGATTTGGGGCTTCCGATGATCTCGCACAGCAATATCAGCTACTGCGTAGGGTGGTCCATGGATTTTTGTTATTTCCTTCTTTGCGAGGACCTCATCTTCGCAAAGATCTTCTGTCTTAGGCCGAGTGAACAACCATACATTTTCACATTCATTTGGACATTCATGCACACATTCATCCAAGCGATGTACAACATGTAGCACAAAGACAAACAGATGGAGTGGGATGGGACTTCAGACTTCTGTAGGTAATCAGACATCGTCCGACCGTCCGTCGTTGCCATGCGCCCGCACCCCGATAACGAGACACGTGATATGCTACGAAAGATCGAAATCTCACAATAACATTCACGGATCTACGCTAACGACGTGAAAGCACACGACAACGACCCCGACCGCCCGATGCCTTTTAGCCACAAAGAGTCTGAGGGAGGGAATTCACACATTGAAAAGTCAATTGAAAGCTAAACAATGTTATTAGGCTTAATGTAGAACTTTTTCATTGGTTCACGAATACGCCAGCGCTCTAGGATTTGTATTAATTCATCTGATACAAATACAAACCCATGCAACCATACAGAGGTGCCAAATTTGTTTGTTTTTTATTCTTATTCGATAGTAATGGCCAGGCCGCATTGCTAAATTTGTTTGTTTTAGTACATCTTAAATATTCGTATCTGATACAAATCGATTTGTATTGATTCGAACAACGAAAACATTGTCCGAAAACATGTCTGTATAGTTTTGGCAAGTTTTTTTGTTTTTCACGTTTCTAAATCACAATTTTATCCTAGCAGTGTTGAAAGTAGTCAATTAAACATATTTCATACCATTTTGGGAACATAATACGATCTTAAAACACTTGACAGTTCTGTCATACAATGTTTGTTTTAAATATTGCATAGAGCTACCCCGTGTATTGTATCAGATGTTAGTATTGTATCATTTGTATTAATACATATCCTAGCTCCAAAAAAGTTGCACAAAGCTACCGAAGGTTGGTTTTATAATGAACTTTGTACTAATTTGAACAATGCATGTAGGATTATTAGAATAGCAATAACTTACACCTTTTGAAATTTCGAAATCAAATTTTAAGCCATGTTTAATTCAATTACTTCAGTCTGTTCAATTTGGATCGTATTTTGTTTATGATAGCATTTTATGTCTTCCGAAACAATATGTTTTATAAGAGCGAGTGGTGTTGATGCATTCGCTATGGGTAACCAGCTGAGAAGAAAACGAACAACGTGCCCGAACATCAATGTTGTATGAAAGTGAGTGGTGATGGTGCGTCAGGTTAACAGCTGTGTTGTGTTCAATGTGTGCAGTCAGTGGGTCAATTTTACAACAGTTTCAGAGCATATAAGGCTCGGATGAAATGTCAGGGGAGCGAGGTTTGCTGTGTTCAATATCCCTTTTTAGATTTTTTTTCTATAAAAGGAATATCGAACTCAACCAACCTCGTTCGCCCCACTTTTCTTCTGAGCCGTAAAGCATCTGTTAGATAAGGTAGATAGAACTTGAATCAGCATGCCAAAGAGCCATTGACAGTAGTTAATACGGCAGAAAAAAAATCGTCTGGTTATTGGTAGATTGAACCACCAAGTGGAACCGGGTGACCGCTATTGGAAATAAGTTACCAAAGCTTTTTTTGTGTATTGTGGGTTACATTAGCGAAAGATGCATCTATTATTAATTAAATGTACCATTCTGCAATAAGTCATTGTAAAAATTAAAATACTATTCCGTAATAAATCGTCGCAAAGATAGATCTAACCATATTTCACTAATAATTTCCATCTTTCACTGCCATGCCACCTCACACGCCATCGCATTTCCACACATCACACTATCCATCCATTTTGTGTTTTTGGTCTTTGCTCTCGATAGCCTTATCATACAGCCGATAAGATATTTCAGGTACCAGAACGAGACAACGCTGGTAACATAATACCCGATTGGAAACGACAGATGTTAGCGAAGAAAGCAGCGGAAAAGGCTAAGAAGGAGTTTGAAGAGCGGCTAGCACGGGAGGCTGAAGATCGTCGTTTGTCCTCGATTCCTAAATGGAAACGAGACCTCATCGCACGCAAGGAAGAAGCAGAAAACAAACTGAAGTAAGATAATCATGAGAAGCTAAAATTAAAACATAATTAAATTTGACTAATGTTCCTGTTTGCTTTAAGGTCGACCATCTATACACCAAAAGTAGAAGAGCTACAGAGCCGTTCTGATACATGGCGTACAAGAATCACTCAAAGGGCCATGTCAATTGACAATATTAGTTCTTTCGTTTCAGAATCAGAACCGGGATTGATGCCCTACAACAAAGAGAATCAATTTGACATCACAACTAATAATATCTCTGGGAATATTCACTTTAGTAAAGGAAATGAAGGATTTAGAAAATCGGTTAACGGCGGTGTGGCCAACACGATTGGTCATCAAATATCAAGTACGCAAAGTACAAAAGAGAATATCAACAATGGAAAACTGGAAGATGGAGTGGCTCATGGGTACCATATTACCGATACTTCAAGGCCTGTAATAAGTGAGTCTACTTGTGCTAACAACGATAATGAAAATGAGCAAATTATACCGTGGCGCGCACACCTGCGGAAAACTAATAGTCGACTTTCTCTGATTGGCTGAGCACAACAAAACCTCTTAGGCAGCGCTCTGGCAGCAGTCAGACAAGACATAAGACTCAAACAAACGCATAGAGTTATATGAAGGTGCACTGTCCGACACTTTCAGACAAACAAGACAGACAACTTCTAAAACAAAATAGTTTGATTTTGTCTGAGATGTCTGATTCACACCTGTGATGTGTGTATACCTTGTGTTCAAAGATGTCAAACGCGTCAAACGTAGTTGTGTGGTTTGGTTTGTTTGCTTTTGATGGCTCGGCATTTGCCTCCGTTGAGTTTTACGATAAAAATTTAAAAAATAAATAAGTAACCAACTCTTCTGCATTTCAGCAGCATTTGTAGTACTGCAAACATTACTGAAAATGAAACATACTCTTCAAGGAACTCCATGTTTCAAACTGAAAACAGTGTCGGCAATAAATAGTTGGCTACTGGTGGTTGCTCAACATTAAAACAATAAAAGTGGCGTGTTTGTTGCAGCGTTTTTTTACACGGGGTTTGAAAATCCAATCCGACATCGGACTATTGACAGAGCACCAATCAGACAGAGTCTTGTTTGTTTGTCTTGTCTAATTACTGACAGAGCGCTGCCTTAAACAAATTAATGACATCATTGACCTTAGAACATTAATTATTCAGAAAATGCTTTTCTACAAGGTATTTTTGCAGTCCATGCAAATCTTAGCCTACTAGTTACGTGCACCATTAAGAGATATTTATCTGTAAGAACATGAAAAGCAAAGTATTGTTTAAACAAAATTAAACACATGTTTATTATATGACTTATTAAAGCCTCCAATGAACTGTTTGTGTTCGTATAGCAGAATGGTCGGGGTGAAAAGAGAAAGGACACCGAACGGGATTCGAATCACATCTGCTGTAGTAAGAGACCTACGCGATTGGTTACTGACTTACGGCTATATTTAATCAAACGAATTTACAAAAGGTACATAACAAACACGTTTATCAAAATATATGCTCAATAGCAAAACTAGGGTAATCATTAAAAATAAATGTTGGATTTCGCGATGTTATGATTAAGCATGTAACAAACAGTGTTGTATTAACTTATTTATTGTTGCTTTTTTATTCACGCATGCAAGCATTACCATAGTTAATGCTTTTAAAATCTCGTTTGAGTTTTGAAGTAATGAATTAATTTCAAAATGAACCTTAACGCTTTGCTTTGATAAATTATGAACAATCATTAATATTGCTTCTTTAAAGACTAATTAAAACGGGGGTATCGTAATAAATATAAACTTATTCCTGTCCTTATTCTTATGCTTGGTCAGTTCTATGAAATGAACCAAGAACCAAGAACCAATTATAGTTTTCACATAAATTGTATTGCATGGCAAACTTTTATCATTAATTAAGAGTTTGGGTAAATATTTATTATTTCACATAAAACAGTTGTTTATTTAAAACGATATAAATCATTTTCTTCATTTGCGAAACACAATGATTTTTGAAACACAATTAATTTACACAATGAGAAAGAAAAAGATTGTTTGTTT
The DNA here is from genome assembly GCA_000349105.1 of Anopheles epiroticus. Classification (NCBI taxonomy): domain Eukaryota; kingdom Metazoa; phylum Arthropoda; class Insecta; order Diptera; family Culicidae; genus Anopheles; species Anopheles epiroticus. Next base: position 4,748 of record KB672250.1, on the reverse strand, counting down.
TATGTTTCCGTGATTTGAGGTAATTTACCCTGTGTGTTGCTTCACAGAACAAAAATAATAAAAACTTTATAACTTTCCCCACAAACGGCAGGGCAGGATTACTAAACAATAAAAAAAAAATAACAAAAAACGATAAGGCCTGACCATTATTACGAAATAACTAACTTCAAACTAACGAATCAGGAAAATAAACAATAACAAACAGTTCAGACAATTATTTTTAAAAAAGTAAAATATCTAAATTCAATAAACTAAATGGTGGAATCTATACTAAATAATAACATTAAATTACACACAATTATCTTCCAGCAAAAATATTAAAGCGTTGAGAATATAATACTCACCTTGTAAGCGTCTTTACCTAGTGGAAAGCTACCATAGGCAATTTACTTGTTAACTAGATAAGATAAGGTCTTTTAGTTACTGGCCAGACATCGCGGTTAAGTGTAGAGAGAAAAATCGTTTCCACACCAACGTGCTGCAGTATAACGTGAAAATATTAAGAAAATTAACTGAAACGCCCAAACTTGTACTTTAAAAATAAGAGTCAAAATTGGAATAAAACGTTTAATGGATAACCAATGGAACGTGCAATAAAAAAGGGTTTCTGTGAGTTTGATTGCTAATGATGTAATAAGAAAAAATGCCTTATTTATCCCAATTTATTAACTGGCGCAAAACTAAATAATGCGCATGTTACACGCTGCGAGCGTACCGCCTCACGGTAATGTTATTAGATTTGGTTTTTATTTCTGCGATTGGAAATTTAAAATTTTTAATAAAACTTGATAAATTTATATATTATATAGTTGTATTAGTAACTTTTTTTTAGTAGTGACGGCCAGGCCGTATTATGTGACTAAGTGTACCCGTCCATATCAAGATTGTAAATCCTGCGTATGGGGGGTTGTGATTTAGTGTACCCATAGCAAGATAGTCAATCCTACGTATGTGGGACGGCAGTAGTCCGAATGAGATTCGAACCGGCAACGGGCCATACACAGCCCTAATTTTGACAGCCCTACGCCGTTACCACTGGACCCCCGAGCCGGCCCTTATATTTATAACTTAAAAAAATTATTTTTTTAAATTAATTTAATAATTAATAAATTAATATTTTTTTAATAAAACTTAATAAAGGCCGGCTCGATGGTCCTGTGGTAGCGGCGTAGGGCTGTGAAAAGGCCCGTCGCCGGTTCGAATCTCATTCGGACCACTGCCGCCCCCCATACGCTGGATTGAATATACACAATCACTAAAGGTACACTAAATCACAACCCCCCATACGAAGTATTTACCATCTTGATATGGACGGGTAGACTAGTCACACAATACGACCTGGCCGTTACTACGGATACAAATAAATAAAATAAATCTTAATAAAACTTTAAAACAGAATTTAATAAAACTTATTAAATAACAATAAATTAAACTATGTTTGCGTGAACACAATGACGGACCACCGTCAGGCGGTACGCTTGCGGCGTCCCTACCCTACAAGGACGGGCGACCCCTCAAGATTGTTCAATTTATCGTCATAAATTCAAATTGTTGTTCAATATGCGAGCTCGCATGAAAGTTGCAGTTGAACAATGACAGTGGTCCAGGACTATTAAAAACTAAAATCGAAAAATAAACAGTCCCCGTGACCTCTGCCGTTGCACGCCGTGCATCAGCTGGTTCGGGGGGTTATGTCCCGTGCATCAGCTGGTTCGGGGGGTTATGTCCCTACAAGCAGGGGCGACCCCTCAAGATTGTTCAATTTATCGTCGAAAATCTAAATTGTTGTTCTACATGCGAGCTCGTATGAAAGAAGCTGTTGAACAAGATCAGTGGTCCAGGACTAGCAAAAAATAATATCGAAAAATAAACCTTCCCCCTGATCACTGCCGTTGCACGCAGTGCATCAGCTGGTTCGTGGGGCAGGGGGGGTGGGGGGGTGAGTTATGTGTTGGGTCTTTTTGTGTGTAATTTGGTGGGGGGGATTCGTCTGGAGTTGAAGTTTATTCTGCTTTGGAGTTGGTACTTTGGATTCCATGCCGCATCCGATGAGCCCGATCGATCGCCGTAACGACCATCGGTTATTAAGCCAATATAAATGTGCATGCGAAAAGCGAATGTGTCATTGCATCGAAAAGTTAAAATATTTTGGAAAAGCATGTAATGTGACACGCGATGTACTATTTGCGACGAATGATCGATTCCAGGGGTGGACCGTGCTTTTAGGGTGCAATAAAAACTCTGTGTGTTACTGCGCACCGCGATCACCAGTGTTTGTGATATTGAAATCCAAATAAAAAAGAGAAAGAAGCAATACACACGATTGAATACTTTATTTTTAATGTTCACCAAAACACCACGCTTCCACTTCCCCGCTCTAACAACCCCAATCCACTACCGTTCGCAACGTGCCGATGATACAGTTGTCGCTCTACAAAGAACAGGTGTCAGCACACTGCCTGGCTCGCTGCCGTCTTCAGGTACCTCTGACGGGATCGTATTCGGCACACACAACACTGGACAGGCTTCACGGATGCTTTCTTTATAAGGAGTAAAGAGAACATCCTATTTTACAATAATATCACTTACATGGATTCTTGCTTTGATCTTACCCGTTGCCGGATTCTGTATTTCACACTCTTCTCCTGCACAGTTTCGATCTCTCGCCTTGCACAACGATCGGGTGGGCTTCAGCTATCGATTACAGGTGCATGTTCAGTAACATATACTGATTTGCACCGAAAGGAAGCGATTAAACAATCTCACTTCGAACTAGATCAACGAACGTTTGACACCATGTTTGTTTACCTTTTCGCGCTCCTGTAGTGCAGGGTTGCTGAACAGGTGTGTTGGCAAGACCACTGTTCTATCGTTCTATCACAATTCTATCGTTTAAGCAAATAAATATCATTTTAAAAATAATATTGAATCAAACGAGAGTGTGTGCTAATACATTAATAGCTTAATAAATCGGAAAAAGGCTGAAAAAGTTTATTTCATGTTCCATAATTACAATGTTTTAAAGCACATGCTAAAGATACGGATGCCCTCCCCTGCGATGCACACACGGGTTCATAGGCACTCACAAGCCGAGGCCACATACAACATGGCCGTCCTTTACTCCCTGTAGGAGAGAGGGAGTGAGATATAGCAAAACTTCAAAATTTATCGTCACATTCCCTATGAGCAAAAGAACCGAAATTTGCTTAGAACATATATTTATCCCGCTACATGGGTCCTATTCTGGCCTTCAGCAGGTATACAGCGCAGTTTTTCGAGGTAGTGGTACCCCACTCGTCTCCTTACCCCTTATTATTAAGCGAGCTGTGGCCTTTGATTGTGGTAGTAGCCAATTAGAAGCGAGGTCGTCTAGCGCTAGACACCCGGGCGTGTCCGCTCTCTTTCTTTCTCTGTTGCTATCACCTTCGCACCTTCAGAAGTTAAACTGCGCGCGCTGAAGTCAAGAGAGCGGCCGTTAAGATTTGAATGGGCAAACACGAAGGTGAACAATGTTGGAGTTTGTTTTCCACGATGAATCCCAACACCAATCGATTGGTTTCGTATACCGATGGTTGCATGGCACACTCTAAATATGCACCTGCGAAACCACAAGACTAAGTTAGAATATATTTCTACCTGTTCTCACAGGACACCCGTCTTAAACACATGTGCACTCCAAGAGAGAAAGACGAATTCATATATCTAAATTAGATAACCTCAGTTATCTTAAGGGTAAATCAAAGAATCAAAGTGTAACAAGAAGAAAACGGATAAATTGCATACCATTTAAACGAGTACTTAATAGCATCTCTGAAGCGAAATCAGAAAACCTTGTATGCTTATTACTGCACCCTTGGTTTTTGATTGTTTGATGAAAAGTCCAATAAGTTTGTGTGGTTCGAGATTATTGCCTCAAACCAGGACAAGAAAAGTGGTTTGATTTACCACGTTGCTGCTCGTAACTGTGAGCCCTGCTTGGACGAAATAGAATTCGATCTCCGTATTAAAGAGCAATCGGTACCCTAAGTCACGGATCTTTTTTGCAGAAGTCGGACCAGGTGATGCTGAGCCACACGAGTTCGAACCCGGAATGGAATCTATGGAGCTAAGCAATAACGAGGACGATTGTCGTCCTATTCAAGCTACCAAAAGCAAATGCGAGGAAAACGAAGTGTCGAAGACCAAATCGTCCATTTGGAGACACGAGCCATAGCGCTGTGGGCTATGGAAACTGGACAAACATACCGGGTATTGGACATGGTATTGCTCGACATCAAGATACATAACCCTCAGTATGTTTTTCCACGAGATACTTGAACATTTGTTCGAAACACACCCGTGTCGAAAAGCGCCGATTCCACCATAATGGCCATTTCTGGGAAACGGCTGTGGTATCATCGCACAGCAAAATGTGTGCAGTCCTACTCTGAGTAAGAATGATTAGTTGGCGAATATTTGAATGTAAATCCCCTCGGCTACAACGACACATGTCAGCACATGTGCGTGAATTGCAGAAGCCAAACGGAAGCTGCGCGATCTGCTTTTCGGAAGCTGCGCGATCCTCACTGGATGGAGTCAGAGTTTAAGATGTGTCTGCAGGTAACCGAATTTGTACTCCTGAAAGGCAAACCGAACAATGCAGTGTACCACAGCGCGAAATGAAATTATGCATCGGAACTGTAGGATAAGTTTGTGGGATCATTTCGTAGAGCTGGACCAAGTCCATGTTGCCAGTAGATCGCACCGGG
>KB672249.1:0-16150 GCA_000349105.1 Anopheles epiroticus | reverse complement strand
GCTATTTGGGAATAGCTCTATCAATTAAAACTCGGGGAAGATGCTCTGTTAGTTTTACTTTTATGGAATATGAAATTATGTTTAGTCCTAAATTCTCCTTTAGCCACCAAAATAAAAAATATAAACAAATGTACCATTTTTAAAATTTGATATTCTATAAACTAGGGTTATGTTAGACGCAAAACACGTTGCCCACTTGGAGCGATCCTCAACACTCAATAATAAGAATCTTGTTGTAGCTTTCAAAAAAGGAAGCGTTAGTAATTAAAATAAGAGTGATACACATACACGAACTACAATTGATGAGCCAAAAAATAACTTTTATTGTATTATTGTATTTTTTTAATCTGAGCAAATCTCATCTTACAAATTCAATGCAATAAAATAAACTTATTAAACCCTTGTTCCTAACACTTGTAAGCTTTATGTTTACAAAAAGCACAAAAATACCCTAAAAGCTCGCACTCAATGGTGCACGCAACATAAGTGCACAACATTGGAACATCAAAAGCCTGCTCATCGCTCAATTAGCATTCCGCAGAACGACCACAATCCAGTACACAACCCTATCCCCTTATCTACCGCCTGTATCGCGAGCGAGAGGCAAGCCGAAGCGAATAGATAGAAGAAAAAACCTCCTCCCCAAAACTAGTGCGAACGCCACTAATCGTCGCATCGAGGAAGGGATGCTCGTCTCCCTGTTGACTCGATGCACAGCCCAGCTGCAAGGGCTCGTCCGCGGCTGGGCTGGAATGGTACCATCAGTACAGTGCAAACGGTCGAGGTATTCAAACGCTCTACGCTCGCTGCACGCCCGAGCCATCGCCCGGTACCAATAGTGACTGTGAGCTTCAGCGATTTCAAACAATAATAATTGTAACGTTAAATTGGGCTCATCGTAAAACCACACACACACACACACACAGTGTGGGCGCAGAGCGATAGTGTGTTCCCGTGATTCTGGGTAGTTGATAGTGTGAAGTAACGCACCCGTCGAGAATCAAGGAGCGAATATGCCTGCCGTGCGGTAATCGGTCGCGGTTGCAACATCACGGATACGGAAAAGTCACTCAAGTAGAATTTTTAGCGTATTATGTAGGAGTGGGGTGCATACCTTGGAGTCCTCGTGTGTAGACTTTCGGCCAACGGTTGAAGGGAGTGAAATGAAAATGAAGATTGAATAATAGCAGCCTCTCAACGGTACCTGAAGGAGCTCTACCGAGCAAAAAGGAAAACAAAGGGCGACGGGCGGCTTGGCGCTGCCGTTTTCAAACTGTCCCGCTCCCCTGCTGCTTCAAATGCAGCGAATGCAACCGTGCAGCACCGGTAGATGTCATCAAAATCCGAAAGCTATGTGAAAAGTGAAAAATGCGGCGACCACAACCGTTCTTCACAGCTGTAGGAAGCGCTATGCTACAGATCGTTGCACCGGTGGCGCTAATCTTGATAGCGGCACGCAACCCCGTCGTTCGCTGTCTTCACATGGAGGTGGAACGGGTGAACCATTTAATGTTAGATAATGCAAAGGTGAGAAGAAATGTGTTAAACTTTCGTTTTATTTTACATTTTTTTTAATATATTTATTGTGATTTGCTATTTTCTACGTGTTGAAAACGAAGAAAAAAATAATCTTGAGTTTGAATTTGGCAAAACAACAAAAAAGCAAGGAAGACGTTAAATTTACGCAGAGGCCATTCTTAGATGGCAAGCGCTGCTGCTTCAATCTCCATACATTGTAACGCTCAAAGACGGTATTGAGAGGTATATGAGGAAGTCTGTCATTTCCTTCCATTGTTTCGTCAGCATTTAACGGAAGCTTCAAAGTCTCATGCTTTTTGTTTGACTGACTCTCAGATTTCAGTTGAGCACAAATGTTACGAGAAACATATTTTTTAATTATTCAAGCTATTTCCCAGCTTAGCGTGGCAGTTACTTTGAATGTCATACCCAGTCAATGTAGGAAATTACGATATCCCAAAAGATCTGCTAAGGACACGTTGTTGTGCAGTGTACATAGTGCAAAGCTACCCTTTTGTAAAAAAAGTTCCCTTTTGCAAATTTAACCCACAATCAGATGCCACTAATAATCTAAATCAGTGCGTTTGTAGTGCGCGCCAGATTAGTAGCGCCGCATGGCATTGTCCATCGTGTGAACCGTGCACGCGCGTTTGCTCTGCACCAATTGCCCATCCATGGGCGGCACCCGTCATGCTGCAGCCCTCGCTTCTCTGTCGCTCCTATCCCGCACGTATCGTAGCTTACGCACCGATTTAGAACGACGAGACCACACCGCAAACGGTCAGCATCGGTGGGTTTCATTGACCTGAATTCTAATTACACGCCGACCGGAGCACCGGCCGAAGTACCGGTCACAATTATTGTCACGCCGAAAGTTTACTCAACTCATTGGTCCATCAATAATCGCGAATTGTGACTCGTGGGGGCTCGGGATGCGTCGCACATGTGTAGGTGAATGTTTTACAGAAGCTACGAACAAAAAATAAAGGCGTCAGCGAGTTTTTTTTCGGGATTATGCGTCCCGATGGACGCACATAATCATTCACAATTATCCTCGGCTACAAAACGCTGCTCTTGCCGTTCGCTGCGTTTGTTTGCTTAAGCTACAAATTGTCACATTTAACACTTGCTCTGCGTGCGCGTACCTGCTGAATCATTTATTTATCCTAAACGGTACGGTTAAATCGTTTCATTCAACCCGACTCCCGTAGCCATGAAAGCATAATTTCGCTACGGTTCAAACGTCCTCGCCTTCGTTCGCTTATGAAACAGAAGGTTTGGAGCAATACAGCACCTCTGCAGGTTTCAAGCTGGATGAGGCTTCAATTTAGAGCAGAAATTTAAATTTTGGCACCGAAAAGCACTACGAGCTAGCTAACGTACACAAAACAATGGGATTGGGATTTGTATAATTTGAATGTCAAAAGCACCATCGAGAAATATTCTTTTTGTTTTTTTGGTTGTTCCACACTTTCTCGGGTTCATTTGGGTTAGTTCTAGTGAAGGTGATTCTTGGAAAGGTTACATTTTGGGGGGTTGCTTTTGAATGTTAATGGCATTGTTTCGACACTCCTGTGGAGAGATGAACTTGAAAATAATGTAAAATTGTTCTAGTTTTTTTCCGCATTGTGTCTATGTTCTGTATCTGTGAATATAGGGGTTTTGTAGTAAGCTCAATCTACCAAAGTTTACCTTCATTTTGCACAACTCTTTAATTTTCAGTTGCATAAAAATGCGATTGAACCGCAATAAGAGATAAACAAATGGTGCAATTAATTATTCTAGCTTATTCAATACTTGCCATGTGCAATTTCATACTGAAGATTTTTCTTATAGGTTCTTACATTGTTTTACCATTTACCTCAAAGTTGAAGCTAAAGATTTTTTAAAACGTAATTTGTCGTGTTCACTTTATTTTTTATCTATTTATCGAAATCTCCAAGCATTATTAAAGATTTCGAGTCAATTCAAATCTACAGTAATGTTATGAAGATGAAACATAATTGTGTTTTTTCAAAGATTCAGAAACGCTGAATCTCGAAAATATATTTATACATTTTATTTTTCTAGAATAGAATTCGAACCAATTCAATATTTGGTTTTCTTAAAAATGATTTTTATAATTTGTCCTACTATTTGATTTTTTTTGTTATATATTTCCTTTATGTTTTTTGTTAGATTTTATTCAATAAAATGTTTGGAACATTAGAAAAACTCGAACATAGCGTCAGGTGAAAAGGTTTTAAGAATGTGCTAAAAAGCTAATAAATAGATTAAATATGTAAAAATCAATCTGTAGCAAAACGCTTCACAGAAAAGTTAATCAAGAAAACATAAAATAAAACATCAATTCACTTTGTTACGTTCTTAAAAAGAACAAAACAAAAATACTGTACGTTCGATTTTTGCAATTTTATGAGAATTTATATTTCATAGACATTTTGCTGAATTAAGTTGAAAAACCTTCACATGTCTCCGAAATATGCTCTTTTTACTACCCCTACCCGGTGTTTCTATTTTATTTTCATTTATTACAAATCTCTTTCCTAACTCACCAAGCATTCAAGCTATTAAAGTCCGTCAAAGCCGTATAGAAACGTGCATGTTGAAAACTCTCTTAGTCAAGTTTGTCTGTAGGAGAAATACATTTTATGTGTTGTCGAAATTTGATCTGGACAAAGAAACGTAAAGAAGCAAAAACTGCACTCACCAGGCGAAGGCTGCACTTTTCAAGCGAAAAATTCAATTATCTTTTAAAATAAAGCTAATGACTTTAGCTATCTGTTTTCACCTCGTTACTGAGCTATTTGGCAAGCAAAACGATCCGCTTCCAGCCAAACGCAAGGGAGTCTGCGCATCTTAGACGATCGAAAAAGTGAAATTCAATGCACATTGCTCGATTAGCTTTTATCGCATCACGTTGGACAGCATGGCATTGTTTGTGGTCTGGTGGCGTACGCGCACGCTGTAATGGGGCGCCATTTTTCACTCGCCCACCCATTTGAACGAAACTTTGATTTGATTTATCACGATGCTTCAATCTTAGGACACACCGGCTTTAGTGTTTGCTCGTGGCGCATGATGTAAATTTTGCCATAGACTAACCCGCCACTCGACACCTTCCCTATCTATCGTTTATCTCACTAGCGTCCATCGTAGTGGAACACTGAGTGGGGGGTTTCTTGTTTAATTGCAAACAAACCATCAACCAACCTTTTAGTCCACCCTCGTGTGCCGGAAGAGTGGCCAAAAATAGTTTACGCAATCGCACCATAAAAACCACCCGAAAAGTGAGTCTTTCGAAAGAACGAAGCGACGAACCTCTTTTTCACGGCGATGGTATCACGGGAAAAAATCAGCTGATGGCGTCGGGTGTACTACTGCCAAATGGTGTGACTGGGCGGTGGCGTACCGTAAAAAAAGGAGAGAAACACCCTCCAAAGAAAAACAAAACGAGCACTAAAGCATGTTCGCAACATCTTTGCTATTTGAATGTGCTCATCGCTACCACCGCGCGGATGAGCTACTTACATCAGAATGGTGCAGAAAAATGGAGGTGGATAGGTCGGTAGCATTTAGCGGAGTTTCTCATAGCCAGCAGCGGTGTGACACCCTAAATGAAAGCGAAAAAATGGTTTGTACATTCGCCGAGAGTGACATTGAGGTGCAGCTTCCTTCAGCTAGAAGCGTTGATTGTTGCGCCCGAAGTACATCTTTCGAGACGATCGCGACAAAAGAATGCAATTATATACGTGTTTATTGCTTCACTGACTTTTCCACCATTTCCGTACCGTACGGAGATTTTGCTCCGGTTTTTCTAACTCGGTTCGGTTGGAAGGGACGAACAGAATACAGAACTGCGGCTACCGGTGTGCTTCAACCGTAACCGTAACTGCGTGCGTGATGTAGATGACCGATGATCGCCGTAATGATTTGTAATGGTTACATCGTGTGCAGGTCGCGATACCATGTCGGCACACCATAAACACGGTGTCGTACGCATAATATGCACCATGTGTGCGGGAGCACTATTCACTCTTTTTCCAAAATCCTACACCACTCGGTGCTTGCACGGTGGACAGAAAATTGCGTTCAACAACAACACAGCACAGAGAGGAAAAAAGCGAAATCATAACAGAATTTTTCTACGCCACACCCGCTGACACATACGTCTCGATTCCCCGGTTCAACTTATGCATCTGCTCGGTTGTATGTTAATTTATGCGATATTCTCAGCTCGGTTCCAGCAGCGACCGTTCCCATTGTGCATACCGTGCAGATGTGGCTCACAGAGATCTGGGAACGGGCGACGGCAACTGCTGGTCGGAGGGTGGAGGATCATCTTTCTTATTTAAATTTTCATTATCACCTAGCAAGTGAGGGGGAAGGGAGCGTGGATAATCGGCATCATGATGCGCCCGAGGCGACAGAAACATTGGTCTTCAACCAGATAATTAGGCTGGACTGAGTTTATACGTGGTATTGTTAGGTATCGGGACTCATCCCCGCAATAAAGTTTTGGCTGAGATTTATGACCATGAGCTGACCTAGAAGAGTATTTAGCCTAGAATAAAATAAGGGGAGCATTTAGAACGTGCTTCCGCGTTGACGTGCACAATGCTGGTTCGTTTTCCCATCGCATGACCTTTCAAAAACCTTTTGTTACCACGGACACGGTTTTACTTTTCAACAATGTGAGTTTTTGCTCCCAAATGGGTCTCACAAGGCATTTTTTTCGTTTCTTGTGATGATGGTAAAGAACATAAATTAGACCGTAATCAAGAAGTTCGAATTCACTTTAAAAAATTTGTAAAAAAATCATAATACAAGATATAATTATGAGTTACTTTTTATTTAGACAATATTAGTTGAGAATCTTTAAAGCATCTAAAATGGGGGCAATCACGCCCTTTCCCCTCCTCGCGAGCTTGTGACGTTTTCTCACGATTAGAGCCACCTTTGCCATGGGATTTTGTACCCGTTTATTATAAAGGTCTATAGTTTTCACATGATGTTCGATTACCTACGCGAGCAATATCGACCATACATATAAGTCTAAAGGACTGTCTGCTAGAAAACCACAAAGCCTCATCGAGAAAATCGAGTTCATTTCCGTGAGGGCCGATGTACCGTCCTGTTGAAAGAGGTAATTATCCTTCCCGCAGAGGTCCTACAGTGCGTCAATCGTCTGTAGAAACTCGTTCTCATAGAACGTTGCGTTGAATTTCTCGTTTTCTTGACGATCAATGCAAAGAAAATAATCATACGAAATTACGAGGACCTGACCATCAAGCCATACAAGTTCGGTTTGGCTCTGAACGGTACTTTTTCATTGTGTACTACACTGCAATGAAAAGTTGTATTCAAACTAATAAGTTTCAATAGATCAATAGATCACGGTGTCGTTATCTTTCTTCGGACAGTCAAATGTGTGCCCTTGGTTAGAATGTTCAATCTTTGTAACTTCTACCCTAAAGGTTGCTTATTATTCGGCACAACAATCAACATAATCCTTTCGTTCTAATGCAGTCTTTATTTTTAGCTTTGCTTGCAATATGAGCAAAACAAAGATGCAACCGCTTTGTTGTTCTTAATGAAACTTGCAAGAATTTTCCTCAAAAAACTTTAAAACTAATTATATGCATAGGATTACTCTCTTCTGTATTTTTCTACTTGTTTGATTTAAAGCTTAGTGTCATGTGTTAAAGATTTGGTCGCCTTATTTTTAACGCCCTACATGAAAGAAAGTGCAATTGGCCGCTTCCCTAGATAAGAAGTTACAAAGTTTCATTTTTATTACTTTACCTAATTGATCGATAAAGATTTCCTTGTTTTAATCACGCTGATAAAAGTCACAAGCCGTATTCATCGTCGTCATACTCGTACTTAGAACTACGAATGTACTAATGTCCTCTGAGCTTTCTATTTTGTATTCATGTTCCATCCCATTTCCTTCATCCACACTATCGATTGGATCTTCCATCGTGTCACACTTGCTATGGTTCAAACTGCATCATTTTTAAGGGAATTGAACTAGTTGATATATAGAAAGGTACAAAACTATTACAGTTGATTATTTGAATCGCCAAAAGTCAATTTGCATTGCAATTTGGTCTGGTTGTTCTAACGAAATAAAGAAATTAAAATACATCGAATTATTTTCTTGTGACATCAATCTCTTCTCTTTTTCTTATTAGGCTAAACAACCGTTGCTAAGCCGTTGTTGAGATGGCTTTCTGTAACTGTGGGTGTACCCATAACAGATTAATCAAAGTGCTCAATGCTTTTGGGGAGATAGTTCAAATGTGGTTCAACCTCAAAGCCAATGCCATTCAACGAATTGCATCCAGATAGATAATACTTTCTGGTGGATGTATTCAAAAGTAATTGAACCTAGTTGGGAGTTATGAATGGATATCCTGGACGTACAACTTCTTCTACTTGTTAAAAATAACTTAAACATGTTCGTGAACGGGACAGATCAGTCGATGCTAAAGAAACAGTCCAGCCGATCATAAATTGGACAACCTAGGTCTTCTGCCTGTCTACAATTAGATCACATATGTAAAGCGAACCCAGCGTCTTATCCTACGAGAGGAAAAATAACACGTGCAAATGGAAAGACGGTTCAAAATTGAATCGACCCACGCAGAAAATTTTATAATGTTGAAACACATTCTAAGGAAGGCAAATGAGAAAGCCTTCGAGAAATAGAGAAATGTAAGGATAACCTTTACAAAATTCAGCTAAGTGAACATTGAAATTAGGCCAATTCTAATGTTCATTGTATTTTTTGCACTTTTGTAGGGTTTAGTAAACTTAAAATTATCGTGCATATTTTTTGTTGTTTTCCAATACCTTCAGGTGAATGGTAACTACTTGCAGTTTATAATGTAAATGTAGGAAAATAAAGTTTAATTACAACCCATTTCCACTGTGAAATGTGCTGTTCAGATGTTTCACCGTTGAAATAGATACGGGAGAAGGGCCACATGCTAATGAAAATCAAGGGTCTTCGTACTCTTACCGTAACCTCCATAGCCAATAGACCATTGCACTATGCACATTCATCAAACTGCCACACAATGCAACGAGTAGGCCAAAGGAAAAGAAATGTCCTAACGATTCTCAAGGTACGCGCTTGTGCCTTTCTTTTCTCGCCATTCCGTAAACTTTCTTTCATCGGATGCAATCCGTCCGTAGAATGCTGAACTGCAGGTGGCCGTTAGGCGTTTTCCCATAAACTCAAACAGTAGCTGCTGTACAGTGGCTATGCAGCAAATATGCAACAAGCGGCAAACGATACTCATTAGGCGCCACATGGAATGTGGCATGATACGTTCAGTGTTTCGTTGGACAGACATCCGCCTCCATCCGCCTGTAGGTCACCTCCAGGCTCGAGGGAGAAGAGCATTGTTTGTTAATGTGTGTATTGCATGGATTTTAACCTACAAATTGCTCGATCGCTTCTTCTCTTTACTGTTCTTTTGTTGCAGATCGATGAAGGGAATTTGCATAATTTCCTCGAAGAACATGAACAACTGCTGCTGTTTGGTGATCGCAGGGCTGGTAAGTACATGTACATGAAATATTCGGCACCGATGTCACGATTGCAACAGACGGCACTAGTCGTAAAGCTCTCACCGAGCGAAGTTTTGATCGTATTGACACACCTTCCGGTCACTGTCTGTACTTGGTTTGGCTCCTTTTTGCAAGATGTAGACAAATTATGGGTACGATTTTTAAGGCCGGTGCAGTGCAAACTTATTTACCTTTTTCTTTGTCTAGAGTTCAAGTTCATGCCTATTAAGCAAACAGTTGACGATTCACGGCGTGATTCACGGGTACCACCATCGATGAATCGTTTGCTTGGTGTTTGGAAACGTGTTTTGCCCAAGAAAAACCATTGTTTCGCACATTTCAATGTTGACTAATTGTTTTCCTCCAGATGATTTCAAAATAGTTAATGTGCGGCAAAGAAGACGTGAAAGCAGGTCAACCCCAGGCAGTGGATTCCTACGGTTTAACATTAGCGACGGTCGTGGTAAGTGTCACCGAAAGTAAAAATGTCGTTACATTTTACGATCTCATCTACAAAGAAGAGTGCATGCGCTATAACACGATTAAATGTGGTTCAATCTTTGCAGAGGACAATTTTTCGCTACGATTGCAAAAGTCTGATATATTAATAGATGAATCATTTGCTTTCATCGAGAGCTACGACAATTCAACACAACTGTTGGATGATTCGTACGATCGAGTGCTGAAGTATCGCGACTGCTTCTATCGCAACGAGCGTGCAGCATTCGACCTGTGTGAAGGGACTATGCGCGGGCTAATACAGAACAACGAGACAGAAATTGTCATACATCCGCTACCAGAAAGATTCGGCCCAGGGGCACATGTCATTTTGAATAGGAACAAAACCACAACCAATGGTGAAAGAAACACCACAAACATTATGTTCGAACCGGACATGACTGAACCGTCCCGACGGCCATCTGTCTCTTACTACAACCGAAGTCTAGCAAGGCACAAACGGCACATTAACACCAACCATAATACCAAGGTGCCGGATGTGCTGTACATCGAGACTGCTATCTTCATTGATAAGGATCTTTATAGGCATATGTCAAAAAATTATCCCAAAAACACCGAAGCCCATCTGATACGCTTCGTGCTGGCAATGATCAATGGAGTGCAGTTGCTTTACAATCATCCATCGCTGGGCCATCCGATAAACTTCATTCTCAAGAGGCTCGAAATCTTGCACAACGATCCAAAGGATCTGCGCCGATCGAGCGACATTGACATCTATCTGAACAGTTTTTGTAGCTGGCAGCGTAAAATGAATCCTATTTCCGATGCAGATCCAGTACACTTTGACCACGCCGTTATTCTTACCGGGTTGGATCTGTTTGTGGTGAGCAAAAACGGTAAGGTAAGCAATCAGGTTGTCGGGCTGGCCCCGGTCGCCGGCATGTGTACGATCACATCGAGCTGCACGATCAACGAAGGAAAACATTTCGAGAGTGTTTTCGTCGTATCGCATGAAATTGGACACAAGTAAGTGTTTGTTTTTTCCTCGATCCTCAATGGCATGGTTAGTAATGCAATGTTTTTCCTGTTAAATATTCAGTTTAGGAATGCGTCACGACACATCGGAAAACAACTGTGATCCCAGTTTGTACATCATGTCACCTACGTTAGGTAGTGGTAAGATCACATGGTCTTCGTGCAGTCGTAACTACCTGAACACGTTTCTAAAGTAAGGTTTGATTCTTAGAAACGGAGTCGAGTCAGTATCTAATATGTACGTCTTTTCCAGAACGTCTCAAGCTACCTGTCTATTTGACCGGGGACACTATGGATCATCACTTGATCACACAGGGGAAGGTAGATTACCTGGCGAACGTTTTGATGCTGACCAACAGTGTCTGCTGAAATACGGCAAAGACAGTACACGATCCAAGTCGCAGGATTTAGGCGACATCTGCCGTGATCTGCACTGTCAGCGAGATCGGTACACATGGACATCGCATCCGGCTCTAGAAGGAACGAACTGTGGAAAGCTAATGGTAGGTGCACTTTGCAATGCGCATCGTTGCAGAGATTAAACGATTTTTTATTCCTAGTGGTGCCGAAGTGGAGTTTGTGTATCAAAAATACCTGGCCTTACCATACAATCCAGTGGCAAACACATCACCGCTTTTAAAACAATCGACAAGAAAACGTTCCTGGAGGGACTGAAGTTTGCTAGCCTTCGGCAGGACATATCGAGAACGTTGAATACCATACCGACGTGGGATTCGTGGAGTGAACCGACCGAGTGTGTTTCGGGATGCTTATACGGCGAGTCAGGTCGATTAAAGGAGGGTAGTACAGGATTACGACAGTTTACAAGAAAATGTCTCGACAAACGGTAAGCTTATGTGAAATTGATCGCGTTCGAATTTTCTAATTGAATAACATTATAATTTTGTTGCAGTAAAAATTGTTCAGGATTTAGCCGTAAATATGAAACTTGCATAGCCAAACAGGTTCGTCATTTGTTATAAAAGCCGTATACGGTATCCGTAAATACGTAAATCAAACTTTATTCTTTCAGTGCTACAATATTGCACGAACAACGATTCTAGAGTTTTCCAACCAAATTTGTGACCGCGCAAAGCAGTTTGATCCCGACATTATCGGTTACGGTTTACAAAAGGTTGCTGATGATCCCGAAGACTCGTGCAAAGTATTTTGCGAAACCAAGTCTGGCGTACCAAAGACAAAAAGCTGGATCTACCCCGACGGTACTGCCTGCAAGATACAGAACGGCGACTTTGACGATGCGTACTATTGCGTTAGTGGTCGATGTGAAAAGTTTAGCTGCAATAGTTCTTCCAACAACTACTACCGCATCGATGGTGCACTTTGCACGGAAGCGTATCAGTACACCGAGCGCAGTGGTAATAGTATACACCAGGAAAATGTCCGAGACTACAAGAGCCTACCATTGAACCAGAACAGTTACTCAATCGACCGAAATGCGGAAAGTTCTACAACACGAGCCGGTAAGTGAAGTGCAAATGCCGACTCTTTGTGACCTACATTTCAACAACATCTTGCTTTCTAGCTGTAAGCAACTATACCGCACGAAAGGCTCCATCGTCAGAACCCGAAGGATACAACAGTCAGGTTGAAAGTACGCTCAACCGTTGGCGTGAGCGTTCATCGGCCGAAGCCAACAGGTTATCCGAGCTGCAAGGACGCAAACATAACTGGGAAGTAAAATCGGGTTGTCACTTTAGCTGTATGGAACGTGGCAAGGGAGTGCAAATTGTATCCTCGACTGCCGGGACGAACACCAACATTCAACTGTGTACCGCCAACACGATTGTTAGTGTCCTCATAACCTTCTTTCTCATATAAACCCCAGATTTTCAGGGTGAATTTCGATGTTTTGTCTATTTTTCCCTTTATGACAGGCCTGCGATAAGGTGTTATCAACGTACGAATTTGCAACACAACTATGCAAGCGATATCAGCAGAAAGTGTCGGGGTTGTCGGGTATCGGCATGCAAATAGCCCCAAGCGTTGAGGATCCAGACCGGAGCTGTCGAGTTGCATGTCAAGACGCGTTCATCAGGCATCGCTTCTATCTGGTGAATGGGGAGCAAGGACACTTTCCATTCGGTACGCGATGCAATCACAACGAATCGAATCGTTATTGCATCAATGGCAAATGCTTGGTTAGTAGCAAAAAAAATATAAAAACGGATTACTTATTTCCTCATAATATTCTTTCTATCGTGTAACCAGCATTTTGGCAGTGACGACACACCAGTCAACGAGTCGTACAATGCACTTCCTAATGTTCGAATCAAAACAGAACTAAAAGGCATTTCGAGTACTTCACTCCCATAAACATTACTGAACGGATAAGCCAAGAGTTTTTGGATAGTTTAATTGCCAACTTCGACTTTGGACGGAACACCAATGAAAATAGTAACGTACAACTAAGCGATGTGTTTTTAAACACTTTCAGTAATTAAGTATGGTTTAACATTTTACATCATTTACAGACATCGTTTTGGAGGAACACATTGACTTGAAGAATCCAATCTATGTTGATCCGTGAAGCCGTGGAAGATCCGCTACATAGAACGTGATAGTAATAGCCGACGCTGCTTGAGCTACAAGAGCGTCTCGCATGCATGGAGCTGTTTATTTATTATCAAAGCTTTTGTAATGTAATTTATTCCCTGAAATATACCCAGGATAAATCGTCCCCGTTTAATACCAATTAAGGCAGTGCACATATCGATGTCTTCATTCGCAGTAATTGTTTACTTGTTTCGGTTTGTTTCAATAGTTTCATAAATTATAAAATTGCAATAATCCTCTGGGAAAGGCTATGGGTAAGCAAAGAATGGTAATCGTTAGGCTAGCCGGTTCTCATCAAAAAGTATTTTTAAAACGGAATGTTGAAATGCAATCCGTAGAATCACAATTAACGGGTTTAAAATTAAATTCCAGTTCTGCCCTAGTACCGATAGAAGAGACATAATCTTGGCTCTTTGACTGAGTATAGGATGTAAATTGAAAAAACAAACAAATAAACTATTATTGAAAGAAAGCAGAGTCACGCATGAATAAAAAAAACAAGCTGTAGTGTTTCGTTTAAATTTTCACCTTCCTTACATCGGAGGTAATCGTGGATTTATGCACAATAGTATCATTTTTCGCCCCACATTTTAAAAGCATCTAAAACGAACAAAATTATTAGTTGATTAAAAACATTGCCTATCATACAATAATA
Source organism: Anopheles epiroticus (assembly GCA_000349105.1). Classification (NCBI taxonomy): domain Eukaryota; kingdom Metazoa; phylum Arthropoda; class Insecta; order Diptera; family Culicidae; genus Anopheles; species Anopheles epiroticus. The sequence goes on along the minus strand of KB672249.1, from coordinate 2,325 downwards.
TTATCATTTTCGTCATTTTGTCTTGACCCGCAGAAATATCGATCATTCCTATTAACACGCATTGTAAAATTAACTATTCGTCCTACGAAGTGACAAGCACTGCTAAGTCAAACATAGTTATCACTACTATAATTCGGACAGCTAACAAGCTAGCTCATTGTCGATCAGTTCATCGATTTCTGTTCCCTTAAGCTTGGGATGCGTCGAAATGCACTGAAATTTAGATGAAGAATATTTCAGCCACGGATATTTTACCTTCTTATCCATCATCTTGGGGACAGCCTTAATCACGTTTGCTAAACGCTGCACAATCGGTGCCAGATCTTTAACATTGTAGTGCGTGTAATGTTCCAGTGTTTTTGTCCAGATTATTGCATTCGGATCATTGCCGCCGGTGGATGCGAGTGGAAACAGATACAGCGATATGTACAACGCGGCGGCAGCAATCTGTAATGGTACATACAATTCATAAATGTGCCTCTTGTTTGAAAAAGGAACATTTAAAAACCTTACCTCCGATGGTTTGTAATGCGCAGTACTGTAATCCACGCTGGCAAGCTCGATCAGATACTTGGCCAGCACATGGTTCACGTCCGACGCTTTGGCGGCTTTGGAAAACCGACGCAGAAAGTGTGTTGGCAGAGGTTTGCCCAGATTGAAGTCCAACGCTCTCACCAACTCCTTTTCCATTTCCAGAATCTGATTCTTCTGGTACGTGTCGTCCGTGATATACACAAAATCTTGTATCTCCGGTGGAAATAGTTCCTCGTATTTAGATGCAATGAACATCGCCGTCACACCTACCAACTGTAGCTTCTTCTTCGGAACTGTTTTCACCGTCTAAAAAGAAAGAATCGGTAATGTAACGGCCGAAGCTACCCAGCAGAAACGATTGGAAATGTATCACAAACCTGAAGGTAACGGTCGATGAGCGACACTGTCATATGGTAAGTGTCGATGTCCAATTTGAACTGATAGTGCACTTCATTGATCCAGTCGATCAGAATCGTTCGCATCTTGTGGGTGATCTGTGCAGCATAAAACATCTCATTGTACACACATCTGCATTCCGAACATCTAACTTTCCAATGCTGTACTTACCTCTTTATGGCCATCCAAGAAGTTTTCACACAGGGCATATCCCGATCTGCTCTCTAGCTCGTTCAAATAGTTGTAGATATCGTTCACGTATTCTGCCACCAACATCGGATTCCACCCATCATTCGCGTCAATGTTTTCGATGTTTTCCAAAAGCTTCTGCGAATGTGCCTCTACCCTTTGGGCCTTCTGTACAGACAAACAAAGTTTCATTAATCGCTCGCCCACTGGTGTCCAAGTCACACATACACACATACCTTAGGGATCGAAACTGTTTCCTTTTCGTCCGATGATGATGCACTGCTACTGGGAGCGCTTTTTGGCTGAACCTTACGATTTTGCTTCGCCAATGTCCGCAGCGATAGCTGACTGTCTTCACGCTTTAAGGTTACATGCTTTACCTCATTTCCTTTGTTCACCTGAACTTGCACCTTTACTGGCTCTACGGTGGCTGAAGCTTTGGGTTCTGTAGTGTTCTTTGCCGTATCTGATCTTGTGACTATCTTTTTGGGAACGATTACCGCCGCTGTAGTATCCGGCTTGCGCCAGCGGGTGTCCACGCGTGGCTTGATGTTTTTCAGCGTCGGATTAGCATTCTTCAAGCCTGCACCCTTTTCCACACCTTTGCCCACCAAGTCCTGCGAAGCGTTGCGCAGCACCTTATTACCAAGCTCTCCTAAAACAGGACGCCTCGTAGCGGCCACCACTTTCTTCATTCCTCCTTCGTGTAGGTTTCCCGCTACCTGGTTCTGAACAACAAAAAGCGCACAATCAACAATCGATTGCCATGGGTATTTAGAGCTTTGCCGATACGGGTCTCTGCGGAGGCCAGGTTACTCGCATTGCAAAATGGTTCCGTCGGCCATCAATCTTTTAATCGAACGAGGCTTGCCTTACTATCAAGGTCTGCCAAAGCCAGCCCGTTTGATTCAAAATCAATGGCGTCATCAACCTTACCGCATATAGCGTCTATTGCCAAATAATACTTACCTCATCAATTCTCATGATACGGGACATTTTCGGTGGTTTTTGATTCGTCTCTTGCACGTTAAGAAAGATGAAATTAGCACTCAAAACACTGCACAAAAAAGGCGCTACAAAAATATACACAGCTGTCCACACTACAACGGCTTGCCGAGCTTCACGATCGGCCGGGACAGCAAAACCGTTTGAATTCGTACGAACTCTCGGAGACGTTGAGCGCTAATGAAAGGAAAGGCCTCTTCG
>KB672248.1:0-14850 GCA_000349105.1 Anopheles epiroticus | reverse complement strand
TGTGTGTGTGTGTGTGCAAGAGTTTAGGGGTTATGTTTTAAATTGTGCTCCCGTTCCCATCCCACCGTTAGCTTGTGCGCCATTTCATCCGTTCCGGTTGACGGAAATGAGAATCTGTTGATGCTCGGACGATGTTTATCGCCAAACCGTTGGCACCGTTTCAGGCCCGCTGCAAACTAAAACCGATTATCACGCCGGTGTTGCTAGTAAAAAGTTGTTGGTGGGGAGGTGAAACATTATGGAAGTGAAAAAATGTAGAGAAAATATTTAATTCAAACATTATAGTTCAAACGATTAGAAAGCTTTTATTACAAGGCAATCATTACAATCTGTTTAATGTGAAGTAAAAAATAGCATGTAATCACTGTTTTCAACTAACTAGGTTTCTCAAGGATTATGAACGGTTTTAATTTTTTTTATTTTGTTTTTTCTGATTTTGACCTATTTGTTTATTTTGTTGAACCTTTAATTATTCTAACAGATTGGACCGTTTCTTAAATAGCTGTTATAGGCTCAACAATGTTAGAAAATCGTTCACTAACATTTACGAGCATAAAACACGAAACAAAACGAGCTTTAAAACTTAAAAATTCACGGGAAATGAAAAACTAGTAATTAATGAAAAATAGTAAAATCAGAACCACCAGCTGCTCAAAAGAGTTAATCCATAATGTGTATACTGAAATTAAAACGAAGGGAACGACTAAAACTTGTGGTATTTCAATCGCGCTTTGCTTTTATTTTAAATTTCCTCAATAAAGCTGTTTTAATTATGGCATTTGGTCTTCGGGTCAATCGTTGACGATTAGATTTTATGAGGCTTAATATCTTTTTAACTAAGAAAACATGTGTTTTCTTAATCAAATTTCTTCGTTTTTGAAGATTTTATTTCTAAATATCTTTATTTTGTATTTTTATTGATTAACATATTAAGGAAGTTCATAAAACTTTGTACGCTTGCGTTAGATAATTTGACTTACACAAATGAAACAAAATCTCATACATGTTTCAATTCAGATTTGTAGTAGGTTACTATGAAGTCACTGTCCATATTGTCGGTAATCCTGGACATCGTTAATGTAGATCTAAGGTATCGAATTTCAATGAGGACTGCAAGTAACTTAATAGAACAAAATCTGGTGCTAGTAAGCTTGTTTTAAGATGTTGTATGAATTTGCCTTACATTCATGTCAAAGCTCTACTTCGACCGTGATGAGCTGTAATATAAATCATGGGCAAGTCAATGAAGCCATTTAGAAATGAAAAGAAAGTTCGTTCAGACTGCTTAGCACTTTTTACAAATAGAATAAACAAACAATCGTTTGGAAATCAGCTATTCATTAGGACAATGTGTGTCAACTGTTTAAATGAATTTCGAGGTTTGTGTATGCTATGACAGGGGTTTTGAAATATCTTTTAATGAAAGCTTCGTCAGCAATTCTACCATAATGTTGACGCCAAGTTTTAATGGTAAAGAAACCAATTCTGCAATCTTCTCATTCGCTTCTAACATTTTCTCCCCATAGATGCATCCCACATTTTCCGAGAATTCTGTCCGATAAAACACAAACTCATTCCCTTTCCAACCCTTTTACCGCCACTTCCACCGGCTCGTCGTCAAAATTGTGAAATCGTTCCCTCCATGCCATTGCAAAGAGTCTATGAAATTTCATCACGTAAACGTGAAATGACGCTGCCTCGCAGGCCTGCTCCCTTGCGAAGGCGACGACGAACAAATTACCAAGACATGCCCATAACATGGTTGACATTCTAAGCCCGTTGGTTCCTGTGGTCGTTTGGCTGGATCGCTTCGCTCTTTCCCGACCCCCCCGCCACTTTTTGCCCACCCGCTAGCCCACACTTCGGCTGTGTAGGGTAAACCCTTAACCTGCGCGCCCTTGTCGAATCCATCAGCATGGCTCCAGTGCGGCTTCCCGTCGTTCGGTGCTCTTCATACCCCGAGCGATATGTAGAGAAATGTTCCATCTCGTCCCCATACATCCCATAGCAGCATTCACTTTGTACCGTACGTTGTGGGTGCGAGTGGGCGGCGAATGGTTGCAGAAGCAGCAGCACAAATAAAATTGTTGTACCATCTTAATATTTTATGGATTTACATATTAGATTTGTGTGTTTGCTTGATTTTTGTCCCAGCGTGTCATGCCTTTTGCACTCCCACCTTTTCCCCTCCACTCTCTCTCTCCTTTTCCCTCCCTTTTCCTCTCTTTTTACGCTTTAATCTGCCGGCAGCCGTCAGCTTTTAGGACGCTCCAAGAAGATGCTTTCCCTTCTGGGCAGTTTACCCCGATTTGGAGCAACACCTTTTTCGCGTTGCCCATAACACTTCTTGCTCTCTTCATCTTTGTCCCTTTTCTTTCGCGGAGAGACGGCAGAAGGCGTGAAATTCCAGCAAGCAAAGGCAGTTTCTTGGAAAAGCAGCTCTGCGGGAGGGCGACAAAAATGAATTTCCTGCCGAGCTGCTGCTCTCTCTCTCTCTCTCACCCTCTCTCTCACACACACACACTCCTTCTCAGCCATCATTCGACGTCGATCGTCGCACAAGAAAAACATTCTTCCAGCACACTGTGTTCGCCCCATAAACCCATAGTGGGTTTTCATCTGCCTTTTGCCAATGGGGAAAGCGCACCTTTTTGCGTTTCCCCGGGTTACGTTTCTCCTTCACTTTCTTCGCACGGCAAAATGTTGTTTTCCCTCCGCTTGCGACGTCTCCCGTTTCCCGTTTCCCGAACAGCAGCGATTGTGGGGCCTCGATCAATCCCTTTCCTTCCTTTGCCGGTGCGTCATCATCAGCACAAATTCCGTGATTGGCAACGATGAGTGTTGATTTGGGGTTTGCTCGCGTGTCAGCAAGGCGCTAGAGGACGAGCGTTGAAGTGCTTATCGGTGAAAGATTGCGAAGGATTCGTTACTTTTCTGCGCTTCGGCATCCAGCCGCACCGTGCCCGGAGTTGCCCAATCAGGATATCGATATCTTGTGAGCGTGTGCTCGAAAGAGCGGACGATAGGGAGAGACGTTGCTTCTGTTTATTCGTTCTACGGCATCCCCGAAACGCAAAATGTGGTTCGTGTGGAGCACCTTCTTTGTACATCCTAGTGTAAATATGTTCTGCCTTTTTGCCCAGTACATCACACGCAAGCAAGGTGATGATACAAATGGCACTGCTTGACGACGGCAACAAGACTTCCTAGGACGTACCATCGATTCCGACGGTTTCGAAAGCGAGCTTACCGAAGCTCCCGCCGCCTAACAATGCAATTTTTGATTTTGATGACATTTGCGTGTGATTGAATTACCGTGCGGTAGCAATTTTGGTTGTGATAGGATATTTTGATATTGATTGCGGTAAACAAATCACGGAACCTTTCTCTCGTGCGTCACCCGCACACGATTGCTTCTCGGAAGCGTTTCAGTAGTGTGCCTACCTATCGCTTTCCCACGTGCGCAGGCAAAGCGAAGAAGCAAGCAAACGGGCAAACATCTCTGAACGGTGCTCGAGATGGAATGTTTCGAATGTTTCCCATGCGCTGGGTGCGGCGTGTGACGTGTTTGGAGTCCTCAATTTCTCTCTCTCTCACAAACACACACACACACACACACACACACACATACATCTTTGAGGTCGTCCCACACTTGTTTCACTACTGCCATCGACCCAACCGCGACGCCAAAGTGAAGACATTTTTGCACTTGTTCTTTTGCGCTGGTTAGCTTGTCCTGCCTTTCCCCACCGAGCGGTGAACACTGCAATCGAAAACGCTTTTGAATGATTTATTCACCGGCACCGAAAGTGTCAATAGGATGATTTGTTGTAGCGTTTTCTTTTATTCTCACCCACCTACCCGACTGGCTGTCGGTGGCAGGGACGGTGACTTCGGAGGGGAACGGGAAGAGATCCTGGCAAGGATACACCTCATCTCGACTGTGTTGTACATTGATGGGACATAATTTGTCCGATTGTTGCAAAATGTCAACCGATAGAAAATATGATCTCCCAGCCGAGACAGGCAACAGAAAGGAAGCTTGGCGCGGGGGATGGGTACTCCTGCTGAAGCACAATGGAGTTTTAGCTACATGGCTGCAGGGATGAAAACAAGTAACAGCTCACATGTATCTCTAGCTACTCACACTAGGTGTGGGTTGGTACGCCGCTTGACTGTTCGTGAATGACACGATTATGTGTGTTAGTTTGCGAAAAAAACAGATTGCCTACACACGATGGACGACTTTTTTGGAGCAAGCTATAAAATTGGTTCGTTCGTTACTGTTGAGTGGAACAACAATTATGGTAAATAATTCAAAAGCGAGTTGAAGTGATGTTTTTTATTCTATTTAAAAAAGTTTGATTTTAAATAATGAGCTTATTATAAACTTCAAAGGTGTGGTTCACAATGTGTTGCTCACTTTGTTTCGTACCTTTGATAAAAACAAGAAAAATTACTGCTTTCTGACCTAGACACACCTAAGCAACATGAGAGCGAGAGTACTCAAAATGGCACCGGCTGTTATGGCCACAGTGCAGCCTCCGATGAAGGAAGCCTTTGTGCCTCTTCCCCTTGCTTGTCCGCCTGCGGGGAAAGGGCTCGAAAAATAAAGCAAAACAAAAATCCCTACCCAACCCGAACAAGCCGCAACAGCAATCCCGGCAAATCACATAAGAACATGAAGCGCATTACCCCGCCAGCGTCGCCCCCTAGTGCCCGGCCTGGTATGATCGGTATGAATTATTCAAACGCTTCCCGCCACAACCGTGTGTGCTCGCGTCGCACAGCACCAAACGATGGCCATTCCAGTACGCAGCCTGACGCGTGGGTAATGTGAGTCGCGGCCGATAATACAGTGCCAGCAGAAGGGTCGAGTGATTTCGGTCCAGCGTGAGGTAGCGAGCAGATGTTACCTTTTTTTGCCATGGGACATTGGGACGGGTCGGGGGAAAGTTCTACTTTCGCAAATTTAATTGTTGCCTCTCTCGTACCAAAAGGACTACGGAATAGGTAATGTTATGTAGGCCAGCCGATGACTAGATTAGATTCCGGTGACCCCCTTTTGCCCTTTTAGAAGTAAAATAAATGGACGAGGACTGAAAATGTTTTGGAATTTTGATATGCTTCAGAGGTGTGCTTGTATATGAAGGTATGGACCTTGAATAATAATACATTATTTAAATAAAAACTCTTTTGAAGGAAACATGAAATATTCAGCAAAAGGTGAACAAATCAAAACAAATTTCCTTGCTTTGTTGTACATTATTCTGTTTTTCATGAGGTATATTTAAAGTAACGACAGAATTAGAAAAGAAACATTTAACTATTTACTGTATAACATAATATAACTTTTGGTTTGAAATGATATTTCACTGAATTTTTAAATGCGATTTAAAAAATGGAAATTCTCTGGAAGCTTGATCATATATGGTGCTTAAATATGTTAAATAAATAAATAACATACTAATTTCACACCATTGGCAAATTTTGCCCCAAAACAAAAATATTACTTTATTCAATCGTCAAACGATTAAAAATACTTACACATATTATTTATTTAGTAGAGACTGCCAGGCCGTATTGCTTAAAAAATACTTAAACATATGAAGAAAAATTTATCTATTTTCATATACACACAAAAAAGAAAATACATAAACATACTTTGAACAATTTCAGCAATATGCAACAAATATATAATTACTTTTAATTCTTATTTTGGATGAACTTAAACAAGGAGAACATCAATGCCTTTTCCGGCAGTCATTAAAAAATACATATAATTAAGAATGAATTTATCTTACACTTGTACTTTACTTCACCCCTGAGAAGCATGGGGAAGATATTTGTACATTTAAATAAATTATTTCACGCATTAGCAAACGGAAGCCAGAGGGGCACCGTCTCAGCTCTTCATCAGAAATCAATAACATCTACCGTTGAATTTTCCGGACGGGTTTCAATGCTTTTTTGGGATACAGAATTCTATACCCAACTTATCCAAAGCATATCCCAAAGCCAGAACACCGAAAACCTTACATTACCCAGATGCATGTACAGAAAAGAGCAAAGCGGAAAGGAAAAAAAAACATCAAATCAAAAAAGGCATCTTTATTCGATCGGATAAGAGAAGACGAATAAGCAACACCAGCAGCAGCAGTAGCGGCCTCAGTGTAAAGCATTGCCGCAAAACATAATTTGACGAATACGTGATGATCCTTGCTGCTGCAGAATACATCCTTTCCCGCTTCCCCTACCTCTCCCTTTGTCGCTCACTCCACACGGGTTGCGTCGGGCGCGCTGCTGTGATGAAGAAGTGCGAACGGAGCGCGCACGAGGGGAAAAAGAAATCTCAGCCACCTCCCCCCCTCCCGTTGCTCTAAAGCCAAATCCACCTCGAAAACCGCAACCACTGACACGTGTATGTGTGTGTGTGTGTGCGTTGTGTGAGTAGAAAGAAGAGGCCACATAACGATGGAAACGTGGCACAATAATGATGTGATCGTGCCGGAGCTGTTAAATTGACAACATAATATATGTACGTACACACTTGCACATACCACCGCCGGTTCAGCCGTCATTGCTTGTTTTTTTTTTTTTTGTGAAGGGCATGGAGGGAGAGAAAAGTAAAGTTTCACGTTACTTTTTTTGGGTTTCATTGCTTGGAGGGGAGCACACGATGATAGAAGAATATTCGTCTGTTGACGGGACGCGACCGAAAACAGTGATGTTACCACCAGAGAAACCTTGTGGTGAGGTTACAAGGGTAAAGGAGAAGGAATGTTGTGGTATTGACAAGCAAAAAGCACACTTCCACAGGGGTAGGACACACTCATGCAAGTATTTTATTTCCTATATCATGATGGGGATTTTCTTTGTCACTTCAAGAATTCATTTTGTCAAGACGAACATTTGCCACTTGAGTACATTTTTTTTTTCGTAAAAATAGAAGAATCTTTTCGTAAAAAAGAGAGAGAAAACGTATGATTACGATCTTTGCTGTCATTGTTTCGACCATTTTCCAGGGGTGGAAAAGGCCAGCCTTAAATAATACGCACCTACACACCTCTGCCCGGCTGCTGTCCTTTAACAACTGAAAACATCTAGACAAGAGACCGAAGATACGCGTGGAAAGCTGAAAACGTTAAAAATGACCAAGCAGCAGAAAAGCTCTGCGTAGCTCGGGAAAGGTCCGTAACAGCAAAAAAGCTCATAAAAAAAACAAGAAACAAATGTCACATCAAACGAACTAACTGGTACACAATTCATATTTTCCTTGTTTCGCTCGCACTCCGTCCCTAATCATTTATCATAAATGCCTCTTAGCGATGGAGCGGTACTCTCAGCTACACTTTCTTTCCTCTCTACCCTTCACTCTTTCTCTCTCTCTCTCTCTCTCTCTCTCTCTCTCTCTCGACGGTCTTACTTGCTACTCGCTGCGTTTACATTAGATCTTGCTTTGATTACAGCCATCATAGATGGGAAAACTTTTGCCAATGTCCACGCCTCGCACCGTGTTAAACAACGCTCGTCACCCCTTTTTTCTCGCTACGAAGAAAATGTGAAATGGACGAAAAGGGATGTGTTTGGCGCAGCGCGGGGTAAAAAGTTACAAAACGCCCACTCGCAAACACCGATTGGGGTTTGCGGTTGCTCTAGCAGCAAAAGGGGGAGTAAAACTCCTTGAATAATGAAAGGGACAAGCGGAGAGTATTTGTTCATCGCGAGCGATCCGGTGCGGTAGGATGAGAAAACTTTTCGTGGTACCTCCCCCGAAAATTGCACAGCATACTTGCTGCTTAAGAAAAAAAAAACAGGAAGTTGACAGACATTGTAGCAAAAGATTAGCCGAAAGACAACATCGACAGCACAAGCATATCTTGTTGTGCTGATCAGTGTTTGACTTATGGACGCGATGATGTACTTGCCATTAAGTGTTTTGCTGATCCAGCCGATGAGTTGAATGTGAGCGGATATGATAGAGGAATAATTTGTTTGCATGATTGTTTCCATCTAGTTTTATTTAACTGCTGCAAAACTCGTTTTTTCGTAACGACGATTTGGAAGAAGAATTGAAATCTTTTCTCGATTGAAAATCTGTTGCAGTTCCTTGCCTTGTGTTTTGAGCTTCATTCTGTCTATCTACGGGCTCTCACCACACATCTCAAGTGAAAATCCACACAAAAAACCCTCTTTCTTCTCGTCACACAGCTTTTATCGCTTTTAGTGTTGGTTTTTTTTTCGTGAGAAGGAGTAACTTCAAACGATATCAAGACCCTTCAGCTTGACACATATTCCAGCTCGAGGGGGCGGTAGCCACTCCGGAAGAAACGAGCAAAACAGACACCAGCGGACGAAACACACAAAAAGCCAACAATGCGCCAATACATACACGTCAAAGGGATGAACCACAGTGGAAGGTTGAAACGATTTGGGGCTTAAGATGGATGGTTGAAAATGACTGACACAACATGACTTTGCAATACGGCCGATCTATCTTTAAGATTCGGCCCCCCCGCCACCACCCCCTGGTGACTAATGATGGCGTCGGGGAGTGGGGGGAGGCATTATGGTAGCGTCACCATGTTGTCAGTCAGCCTTAGGGAAGGTGGAACACACTGCAACACCGCACACCCTCCCACCACCCTACAGCGCTCGACAGCGTTACAGTACGAAGTTCGTGCCCCTTCGGCAAACACTTGAGCCCTATTGACGGAGGAGAGCAGCTTCCCACCCTTCCACACATTCGACGCTGCATCATAGTATGGGTGGGAAGGGAATAAAATAAAAATGAAAAACAAGCAAACGTTTTCCTTTCTTCGTTTCGTAAGCTGTCACTTTTGCGGCATCGTGACATTTCGACCGACCGAAACCCTTCGACGATGGAATGTGGAGTGGAGACACCGAGTGCGCTTGAACTCTTAACCAAAAAAAAAAAAACAAAAAACATGGCTCACATGACCCCGATTGCTCTGTTGCGTTGCCTCCTGCTGTGTCGCGTAGAGAGAAGAACAAAAGAACGGTGCCGAGCAGAACTTTCGGTTGGACATTTTGTGCATTTATTATATTTTTGTTTTACGCTTGGGAGACGTTAAAACATTCTACTCTTCTCATTCTACTTCCCGGTCTGTCCTGTCTTCCCGCAGTCTAACGGGCTCGGTTGAGGTTGACATACGGGCAGCATTTTTAAATTGTTCAACATACGAGACCAGACGTGTTGCGGATGGCAGGGTATCTGACGTGGTGCATAAATCAATGTGGGGTACAATTGCTACTCGTAGTGTGGCACGGTATCATTATTTATAACGCTTATCAGATTGGCTGTTTTGCTAAAGAAAAATGTTACATCTTTTATTTTATCCTTGTTACCGATTCGAGCGCATGTGTGGTGTTAAAAGTAGATGCGAATCCTTTAGTGATGGATGCGCCCAGTACTTCACGAGCTAATCGTGGTTGGTTGGTTGGTTGAAAGATTATAGAGGTTTTGGATGAAGCTAATCGTGGATGTTGAGGAGAGTCCTTAAGAGGGTTAAGATGTTAATTCAAGTAAAATCGGGTTAAACTAAAATATTTATCAAGACAATTAATTTAAATGTTAAAAGTTTTACTAAACAAAGTAAAATTTTATAACTTGCTGAACAATATTGGAAGGAGTTATTTAGAATACTCGAAAGATGCTACCAGGCGTTCAATAAAGATTAAAATTGATTTAAATTAATTTTGTACTGCTAACAAAACTAAAGCATATTCCTACAGCTTGATTGCACTTAAAAAAACATTATATTTTGTAAACCTTCCTGATCTGAAATGTAACTTATATTCAACATTTTAAAAATAATTATATAAAAAAATATAAGATGACTGTGAAGTATTATTAAACCCCTATTCGATTCATGGATGTCGAAACACATGGCAGTTTATGACAAATATATGTAGTCAACAGAAAGACATACTTTTTCAAACACCAAATTGAGATAATTTCAAATTCTCATACAAGTATCAGAAATCTTAAACATTTTATTCAACTAGTTTTTAGTTTTTTTTTCAAAAATTTACATAATTTATCTATTATCAACACAACTTCTGTTTTATAGTTAATGTAATAATTAATTAAGAATGTCTTTATGCACAGTTCTAGAAAAAAAATAATCTAAAGTTTTTTTTTCTAATTTTCAAATTTCAAATCTAGAAGATTTCGTTTGATGATTAATACTACAGTTTTAATTAAAGTTATTGAACCTTCGAAAGCAAATGTATGCTTCTGTTTAACTTCTGATAATCTTTAATAATTCAAATCAAGCAAATGAATAAACATTCCTTTTCGAAAAGGTATGCTAGTCAAACACATAAATGATTTAGATTTTCATCATTTACAACTAACTGCAAACAACGCTTCGTTAACCTAAAGTTAAAACAATAAAAATATTTATAATCCAAAAGCTGGAAAGAGTTATTTGCATGAAACAAAAAAACCGTCTTAAAGTAACAATTTCTTTCACGACACAGTTATCACATTTTCTCTGCACGCTCTGGCACGGTTGAACTGGCCGTCCTATCATTTCCGTTTTTCTTTCCTCGTTTATCACACCCTCGAATGCATTCCAACATCAATAGTGTCCCTTTCTTGTTGCCTCCAGCAACAGCCCCCCATTCCTCCGTAGATCACCTCCCACACACACACACACACACACACACACAACCCCCTTTAAGCGTCTCAGCCTTCTTTGTAGCACATGAAACGGAACACAGAATAACAACCTAACGAGCTTCCGCTTCCTGATCGTCCCATTCCATCGGCACCGTACACCGTCAAGGAACGGAGGTCGGATGTTTGGTTTCCGTCCGTGACGAGGCAGAACGTGAGAAAGGCTACTCCAAAATCACTCTGCCAACCGGCATGATGGGACGCGGCGCTACAACGCCACTGTTACTGCTGCACCGGCCTTGCCCCGGGTTGGCGATGCACACACGCAGTCCTTCCTTCCAGGCGGTTTGATTGGGTCGGCGGCAACGTGGAAGCGCGCGCAAGTGGAGACCGTGTGCAAGAAGCGTCATTTACAAGTGGTTACACATGCAACGGTGTGCCGAAGCAGCTATTTAGTAGCTGTCCGGGGAACCAACAGAAACCATCCACCGAATGTGAGAGCCGCTGCTTTTCCTGGTTCCACCACATCTCCACCCACCGTGCACCAGACGATGCGGATGATGATGATGATGATGATGTGACGAAAAGTGCCGCAAGAAGTGGATTCTGACAATCTTTCAACTTTTCATCTTCTCTTCCGTTTTTCTGCGCGAGGACGCGCAGGGGGCGGATCGGGTCGGGAACTCGTGTGGTCGTTAGCGCTGGTTGCAAACAACATTGTAACGGTAGTGGTGGTGGTGAGCAATGTGGACAAGGGAAGGGGGCACAACTGTGCAGCCAAACTCGGAGCGGAAGCGGATGCGGTGAAGTAACAAACAGAAGGAAGTGTTGCACAAAAAAACAAAAAAAAATTAAATAAATAAACCAAGCCTGAAGGAAACATTAAAGTACGGCCTGACGGGGCCCGGGTGCGGCTGGGGACACGGTGTTGGTGGGCCTGTTTTTCCCAGGCTCAACCGCCTTGAGAAACGCGATGGAACAGCTTTTCTTGCGCTTCTTCGCCGCCATCACTCACCACCGGGTAATGTTGCTTCTAGGCAGCAAAAGCTAAAGGCAGCAGGGTACAGGCGAAAAACACACTCCCACCAACGTTAGGGGCCCACTGTCAGTGGTTTGAGTTTGCTAGACAGGCAGAAGCAAGTTCCGAGTTTGACGTTGGTGTGAAGGAAAAACGGGCGAAACCAGAAAAGGAGAAAATATGCTCTTTGTGTCTACCCTCTGTTTTTTTTTTTCCTTTCGTGGAACGGGAAACCAGTTTCACAATAAATAGAAGTGCAAGGAGTGGGAACGACCGGCTAGGCTCGGTGTGCCCCAACGAGACCACGAGCGAGAACATGAGGCATGGAGGCTGTTTTGTTTATGTTTAAAAAGTAAACTTTACGAATGACACCGACTCAACACCCGGGATGTTGAATTATTATTAAAATGTTAACACCTTCACAGTTGCACCAGCACAGCTATTGTGCTCGGCCGGGGCAGTTCTAGGAAAAGGTGAACAGATGGTTGTTGGGATATGAAACGATTTGCTGAGAGATAGAAAAACTAGGTCATTCAGATGGTACGATTTTTTAACGTTGTTTTACTGTACAGAACGTTGTTAGGATTTATTCTATAAAACTGTTTACGGAATGCTATTAGAATTAGTTTCTGAAAACGTAAGAGCTTATAATTAGCACACGTTATTATTGAGCATAAAATCAGCTCAATCAGCTCAACATAAATTGTTTCTTTATTTCAGAATAAAAGTTCACGTGGTACATCTATCGCATATTTTCAATATTGTATGCCTACTGTCCCGATAACGTAAGAATTTCTTACGTTTACTTTGGATATCTCGATGGGCTAAAAAATATACATTGCTGAAACTTTAACTAACGTTTGATATGTATTTTCCCTATAATACGTAATGTACAAGTCGTTCAACAAGCTCTGGAGTCAGTTGAATAAAATTATGTAAATGTTGCATAAAGTTCTATTTCAAAATTGCAATTCAAAATTACACAATTTGGACTAAATCAATTAAATGCAATACTGATTCAATCTTGATGCAATCTTAGTCCGTTTTGCACAAGATTTCATCGTTTTACTGTATTTTAACTGTTTCATTTCTCGATGCAACTCTTTTTTTTCTTGATTGATTGATTTAAAAAATTCTTAACACACGCTTGTCCAGCTGTTTCACCATGAGTCGACAAACATTTTATATTGTCTGGCCATTCAAATTGATTTTTTCTTCCATCGCTCGTAGAACATCGTTACAATTTGCTGCCATAGAGAGGCCATTTTAATACGCTTGTGCTGAACTTTCCTTCCCAGACCAGAGCAAGAAAGTCATTTTCTCTGTCGCCTTTCAAACTGTTCATTTTTTTTTTCGCAAGGATTGTTCTTGTTTTAGCTTTAAAATAGGCTACAGAACCACCGACAGCAAGCTTTCCCAATGGGCCACCATCCAAAATCCGTGCCAAACACAAACACACACACACACAAACATTTGCTCCACCACTCAAATCCGTCCAATTCCTCATCCGTCACAAAAGGCCAAAGTCGAAGGGTAGATCCAAAAAAAATTGCCATAACTGAAACATAAACAAAAGTGTGTAGAGTAAAGAAATTCGGCCATCCACGTCCAACACGTCCAAGCACGCGAGAAACTGGTCCAAACGACGGGCGGTTCGAAATGGCACGCGAACTAACAAGCGAAAACGTAAATGGGAAGAAAAAACAACCGCTTTTCCCGCATCTCAGGCACAAGCACTTCGCTTCACGATTCACATTCATCTCGCATAATCAAAAGCCCTTTTTGGTGTGTTCCCGTTGGCAAAACGACGATAGAAGACTGGATGGGAGAGGTAGCCACGTCATACAGCAGCAGAACGAGCTAGGGCGAGTGTGCCTTCCGATTTTCCCGAAAACTTTTCCCTGCTCGTTGCGTGTTTTTTTTTTTTTGCTTCCCGGGATTTGCCTGAAATTGGGATAAAAAGTGGGACGTCGTCGTGTAGGCTATTTTTAGAGCCAGTCCGGTAACACACAGTCCCATTTCGCTTCCCCTCGGCAGGGCAGCAGGCCACCGACAGCTCCATCGTACCTCGTTGGCAAAAAGGAGGCACGGTTTATCGACCGCCATTGCGATGCGTCACAGTGGTGAAAAGCATAACAGAAAGACAGAGAGCGAAAGAGAGCGAGAGAGAGAGAGAGCGAGAGAGAGAGAGAGAGAGAGAGAGAAAGAGGATTTCTGGAGTCTATTTTTAGCATCACACCGCAAAGGCTGGTCCCCTGCTGTGTGTATGTGTGTGTACGCGCCCGCTTTCCTGCCAGGGGTCGGCCGGAAATGGAAAGCGACGAGAGCTTTGTTTATATGCCGTCCGTGACGGAATTCGGCGGAAGCGATCGGGGAAGGAATGGTAAGGCGTAAGGCTTGCGTATGTACTACCTAGCCCACTGTCCGAAAGTAGGTTATGTACTCGTTGACGGCAGTCGTAGGCGATGGGAAGCGAGAAGGAATTGATGCGGAGCAGAACACCAGAAGGATCAGCAGTAGCACAAACAATGGCCCACTAAATGGGAGTAAATACGGATGGATTGGCTTGCTGGTTTGTAGGGAGGGGAGAGGCTCTCTCCAACGCAAATACCGAGTTCATTGAGAAAGAGATGGAGGACGGAAGAAAGAGCTAGCGAAAGCTACACACACACACAAGCCATGCCAACATAAGGGACAAGGTCGTATACAGAGTTGTACAAAGCAAGCGGCCAGGACCTACCGTCTGCACCAGAAGAACTGCATCGGTGCATCGGAACACACCGGTTCCTAGCAAGTGCAAGAGCGTCAGCTCCAGCTGGTTGTCTGCAATTTGCCTGCCCCGTGGTGGAATGTTTATCTGTGGACTTGCACCTACACCACGTCCTTCCACAGGCAGACGTGCTGCCCAGGTGCCACTACATTAGCCATTTTCTCCGAGTTGCGAGCTGTTGCGTTTGTTGCTGGCGATGACGACCAAGCACTCTGTTGCATTTGCATCCCCGTTCCAAGCCAACGTCATCAAACGCACCAGCCAGCAACAATGGCAATGCCGCCAGCCGTTCTCACGCCGTTGAGCTGCCTTTCAAGTGATGCACATTCACGCACGGATGCTGTCGGTCCGCGAACGGTACCACGATAATCCCGACACTGTTTCCGTATCCCTATGTACTAGTGTGTGTGTGTGTGT
>KB672245.1:0-15004 GCA_000349105.1 Anopheles epiroticus | reverse complement strand
CCTGACAGTCCGCATTCTGACCACAGGTTCCGGGGCAAGGGTCTTGACATTTGTTCCTAACGCAAGCCCTGTTCGATGGGCAGTCCGAATTGAGCACACACTCTGGACGACATCCTTCGTAAGGGTTTCCAAAATGATCTTCAATACATGTACACGCTCCAGCACCGTTTTGTTCCCTACATTGTGCGTTGGCTCCACAAGGGCTTGGGTTGCATGGGTTTAAGACAGGTTCGTCTTCTGTAAGGTTGGAAACCATTTGTTGTAGAATATTGTGATTCTCCTTCCAAACGAAAGCAAGCTTTGGTAAACAGGTCCCATGGCCCAGCCTCAAGCGTAGCGTTGTGTTTCGCGTTTTACATATATTTTTAAAGCAAGTGTATGTTTTAGCATAGCGTGTGGTGTGTTTTGCATTGTTTGTTTATCGTATATAATATCGTATACTATAGCAGCGTGCATTGGTATAGGTGGAGAATTCTGAATCCTACCTTTGTGAATTCTCTTTGTAATAAGCAGATGCTAGAAGCGTTTGCAGTTAGAGTTTTTCAACCATTTTGCATTTCTCGTTGCAAAAATATTTAATAAATTATATACCTTTAGATATATATTGATTTAGGTTTCGTTTCTTATGTCTTTTTTTATTTTTTTGAAAATCAAAATAATGCAAAAAAAGATTCATAATGGCATTAAAGAATTATTTCTTTTGCGATATTGGTCAAACTATAGGTTTATCCGTTACCTATCAAAATTTTATTGGAAACCAGAGTTCTTTTATTGAAGTTTAATTTTAATTAAAGATCAAACAAATCAATTAATTTATCTTCACTTCTGGTTTATTGTTTGATTGTTTTATATAAGATTTTTAAAAGTTGTTCTAAAAGGTTAATTTTAATCCTCAAGAAATTTTTAAAATAATTTGAAGAAACCCAGATCAATTAAGATCAAAGTGTCAAAATGATATTTTTAAGCACAATGTGATAATTTGCTCAATTGCGTAAGTATGCAGTATAGGTAATAAAATATTGTTGTACTCACCGATGATAGCTTGACACCCAGTAAATGGATCTCCAGTAAATCCTACATCACAACTGCAGCTTGGCGTATGGCGAGACACAGAACACTTGGCGTTCAGGCCACAAGATCCAGGACAAGGATCCTCACACTTCTGCCTAATGCACGCTTGATTATCAGCGCATTCTGTGCTTAGAATACATTCCGGTCTACAGCTAGGTGGTGCTCCTATATAGCCAGGAAGGCATGAACATGCTTCACGGTCACCAATAACTTTACATTCAGCATTTGGTCCACATGGTGATGGTGTGCACAAGGCTCGTGGAGCCTCTGTCGTGGTCGTTACAATTTCTTTGTAACACCGAGTGAATGGATCACCGGTGTACCCGGGTGCGCAGCTGCATATAGGATTGTGATTGATAATATTGCAGTTTGCATTTTGTCCACACGAGCCGGGACACGGATCGATGCATTTCAAATTAACACAAGCCCGATTAGCTTCACAATCACTATTTTGTTGGCATTCTGGTCGACAGTTTGGTGGGCTACCAACCATATCTGGTTGACATTTGCAAACAGCAACACCGTTTTGGATACGGCAAATGCTATTTGGACCGCACGTATACTTGTCACACACTGGCGTTGCTGGTGTTACTGGATCTGCCATCCGCAGCGTGCACTGGACGAATGGATCTCCAACCGTACCTTCTGGACAAATGCACGTTGGTACGTGGTTTTGTATCTCACACACGGCTTGTGCACCACAAACTCCTGGGCACGGATCAACACATTTGTACTGTACGCATGCTAGCTTATCTGGACAGTCAGCATTTACGTCACATTCACGACGACAACCCGAAAAAACATCGTATGGATTGCCCTCATAGCCAGAAAGGCAATAACAAGCTCCAGCATTGTTTCGCTCCCGACATTCAGCATTAGGACCACACGGCGAAGGTGTACAAGGTGTTAGTCGCTCCGTGGTAGCTGTATGGTAAAATAGAAACCCATTAATTATGTGTGCATGAATTATATGTGATTCATTAATTATGTGTGCATGATTTTTGGAAATTAAAAAAATATGTTATGACATGTACTTACGTGGCAAAATGCGACTGCATTGTTCTAGCGGATTTCCTTCGAAACCTTCGTCACATGTGCAGACCGGCTTATGGTTAATAACCCTGCAAACAGAGTTTAAGCCACAGCCATCCGCACATGGATCTAGGCACTTTTCGTTTAGACAAGCCAGATTGCTGGGACACTCAGCATCTCTGGTGCACTCGGGTCTGCAGTTTGGTGGTCTTCCAATATAGTTTGGAGCACATGAACATGCAGGCTGTGTGCCAACAGTTCTGCAATTGGAGTTAGGTCCGCATGGCGAAGGCACACATGGATTGACTGGTGTAATGTCCTTCTGTTCCTCTTTCTTCGCACACTGCACGAACGGATCTCCAGTGAAACCTGGTGGGCAGCTACAAATTGGATTGTGATTAACAACTTGGCAACGTGCTTCCGCACCGCAAGTTCCAGGACAGGGATCCACACATTTCTTGTTCACACATGCACGATCCTGGCTGCACTCCGAGCTGACAACACATTCCGGGCGGCACATCGGCGGCGTACCAATGTATCCAGCCAAGCAGGAACATACTGGATGTCCATTGATTTCTCGACATTGACTGTTTGGCCCGCAAGGTGACGGTTGGCATCCAGGCGTTTTTGGACGCTCGGTTACTATCTCAGCCAATGTACAGGTACTGGCAGGATCACCTGTATAACCCTCCAGACAGAAGCACACGGGACTGTGGTTTTGCACAACGCATTCAGCATTCAGTCCGCAGACACCCGGACACGGATCACGACATTTGTTGTTCATACAAGCCTTTGACTTTTCACAGTCTGTGTTTTGCACGCATTCTGGACGGCATCCTGTGTAAGGGTCGCCGAAATATTCCGGCATGCAAGCACATGATCCAGCTCCATTTCGTTCCTTACATACAGCATTTGCGCCGCATGGTGATGGATTGCATGGATTTACGGGTTCCACATCACGTACTGGTAAGGTAAAATTTATAAAAACAAGAAAAAAAAAACAGTAATATAAATTTACATGAGGTTTCAGTAGCTTATTATGGATTTCGCAGACAGACGAACCATGTCATGAACGAGCGAGTATTTTAAATAATCTCTGAGTTGTGTAACAACAAACGTAACGTTTGTTTAAAAAAAGGGTTTAAAATGGATAACATATGCTTACTGGGAACTATTTCTGTACAGACAGAGAATGGATCTCCGGTAAATCCTGCTTCACACTCGCAGATCGGATTGTGCTTCACTACTGTACAACGTGCGTTAATACCACAAGAACCTATACAAGGATTAGTACATTGTTCATTTACACATGCCAACGTAGCGGGGCATTCGGCATTGAGCATGCACTCTGGACGGCAGTTTGGCGCTCGACCGACGTAGTTTGGTAAACAAGAGCATGCAGGTGTCGACCCAATGGCTCGACAGACGGAGTTTGGCCCACAAGGTGATGGAACACATGGATCTACTGGATCTTGTACAACCGGAGCTTCTATAGAGTGAACATCGGTCGAACAGTGTGGCAACAAAGGGAAGAGAGCGAGAAAGCGACAAAGCAACAGGTAAAAGAGCGGAGAGCAAAAAAGCGTTTGAAAATTAAGGTGTAGGAAGGAAAAGAACAGATTAATATGAAGGTGTTTATCACATCAACATCGTTCCAGAATGCTAGCATTCGGTCGATATGAACCATGATGCTTACTTTCCACAGGTACGCATCGAATAAACGGATCTCCGGTAAATCCAAGCGAACAGCTACAAATCGGGTTGTGATTAACCACTTGACAACGTGCATTTTGGCCGCAAGTACCAGGACAAGGATCGTTACACTTTTGGCCAATGCATGCCTTATCGAGAGCGCACTCGGAACTGACGATGCATTCTGGGCGGCAGTTCGGTGGCGTCCCGATAAAACTTGCCTGGCATGTGCACACGGCATGACCGTTCGATTCACGACAGATACTATTTGGACCACATGGAGACGGTGAGCACGGATTGATTGGTTCATTTTGTTCTAAAATTTTGGCAAAATGAGAAAAACGGATTTAAAAGCATGTACTAAAATAGCACTTTACGCGTGCAAAAAAAGCAAAAAAGGCTTACTAGGTTGCTCTGGAGGACGACATTGCGTGAACGGATCACCGGTATAGCCTGGTCGGCAAGCACAACTTGGCGAGTGATTGACAACATAGCATTCTGCATCAATGCCGCACACACCCGGGCATGGGTCAGTGCATTTGTTATTCACACAGGCCCTGACACGGGGACAGTCGCTGTTGGTAACACACTCCGGTCGACAACCACTGTATGGATCTCCAAAGTAATCGGGCAGACATGTACATGATCCAGCACCATTTCGCTCCTTGCATACCGCGTTCGATCCACAGGGCGAAGGGTTGCATGGGTTTCTAGGTTCTTCGCGAACAGGTGTTACTACAAGAAGAAAGGTAGTTTATACATAGCGCACCACTCCATTAACATACAATTACGTATTATATTATATATACACACATATACATATACATTACTACGCTATACTATACTACTTTTTATAAAACATGCATTATTTATGTACATGATCGCATGGTTACATACTGCTTGAAATATTTGCGAGAACTGATACCTCATCTATTCAGAGTGGGGTAACCATCTACGCAGATATAACGAACCACTATGCTTTTGTTACATACACACATGCATACAGACTGTACATACATAGAAAGACATGAGAGAATGGTGAAAGCATAATCCAGGTATCCCGTTATATGAAGGATTGGATAATACTTTCACCATACTTTAGATACAGTGCTAGGATAGAAGCGTTGAAAGTAGTAGGAAAGTGAAAAGAAATCTTACAAGGAATAACTGTACATCCGGAGAAAGGATCTCCCGTATATCCGGTTTGGCAGGAGCAGGAAGGAGAGTGTTCTATCACGCGACAAACAGCATTGGGACCGCACGATCCCGGGCATGGGTCGGCGCACTTTTCACTGACGCAGGCTAGATTGCCAGCACATTCCGCATTGATCGTACATTCGGGCCGGCAGTTCGGTGCCCGACCGACATAGTTGGGCAAGCACGAGCAGGCCGGCACGTTACCGACTGCCCGGCATTGCGAATTCGGTCCGCACGGCGATGGAAGGCAGGGATTTGTTGGTTCAGCTTGAACCACTTGTTCTAGAAACAGGACAGTGGAAGGACGAAAGACGAGCGAAAATTATTGACCATGAAAAATTTCCAAGACGGGTGTACAGGAAAGACGAGAAAGCTTACTTTCTTCTGGTACACATCGTTCGAATGGATCACCCGTAAAGCCCGAAGGACAGCTACAGATGGGATTATGGTTGATCACCGTGCAGCGAGCGTTAAAACCGCACGTACCGGGACAGGGATCCAAGCACGACTGCTTAATGCAAGCCTTATCCAGTGCACATTCCGAGCTAACAGTACACTCTGGACGGCAAGCCGGTGGTGAACCAATGTAATTGGCCTGACACGAACAGACGGCATGTCCGTTCACGTTACGGCATTGGCTATAAGGGCCGCAGGGCGACGGACGACAAGGATCGACCGGAGTATGTTCGATTTCTGCAACGCCGAAGGAAAATAAACGAACCATTCATTAATCTCACACTGTGGCTGAGCAGCAAAGTATTGTAAAACACCTACGTTTTGGTATTTCGCGACATGCTTGTGATGGGTTTCCAGTATAACCAGGCAAACAAGAGCAAGATGGCGAATGATTCATGACGAAGCATTCAGCATTCAGACCGCACATTCCCGGACACGGATCGACGCATTTGTTGTTCAAGCATGCCCTGGTATTTGGGCAATCTGAGCTTAGCATACACTCAGGCCGACACTCATGATAAGGATCACCGAAGTAATCTTTCACGCACGTGCATGAACCGGCATTGTTGCGCACATTACACTCTGCGTTTATGCCACACGGGGATGGATTGCAAGGATCTACAATCTCTGGTTCACGGTGTACTGAGGTTGTGTAAAGGTGAGAATGTGTTTCATATAAGTGTAAGTGAGAGAGAGAGTAAAAAAAAGATGATGAGAATAATGATGACGCTCTGCGGTGCGTGTTTTAAACAAGTTCTTACTTATAATAGGGATACACGAGGTGTACGGATCGCCTTCGAATCCTTCCATACAACGACAGTTTGGTTGATGGTTTTGGACAGTGCAGAGCGCATTAGAGCCACAAGATCCAGGACAAGGGTCACCACACCGCTCATTTATGCACGCTTTCATTGGCGTACACTGAGAGTTGGAGGTACACTCGGGGCGGCAGTTCGGTGCGCGTCCGATGTAATTTGGAAGACAAGAGCAAGCGGCCGTTTGACCTACTGCTTTGCATTGGGAATTTGGTCCACAGGGAGACGGTATGCAAGGATCTGCAGGGATTTCTTGTACCACAGGACGACCTGTGCATCGATAAAAGCATTCGAAAGAAAAGAGAAGGGATTTCAATGGTTGTTTGCAATACGTAACACGGCCATGCTAGTCATTCTTACGTTCTTCAGGTATACACCGAACAAACGGATCTCCTGTAAAACCAGCCTTGCAGCTACAGATTGGATTATGGTTTACTACTTGACATCGGGCATTAAACCCGCATGTTCCGGGACAAGGATCCGTACATTTCGTTTTAACACATGATTTGTCTAGAGGGCACTCTGAGCTGACCACACATTCAGGCCGACAGTTCGGTGGAGAGCCAATAAAATTCTGTTTGCACGTACACACGGCATGATTGTTCAACACCCGACATATGCTGTTCGGGCCGCATGGCGACGGTTGACATGGTTGAACTACAGGCTCATCGCGAACTGCGTAAAGCATGCGAGAAACGTATGATTAGGCGAGGAAATAAAAAAAAAGATCAAAACAATTAAAAAACGTCCGACCAACGGATGATTGCAGAACACATTTTCTTGGAACAAAATATCTTACTTTCAGGCTGAGGTCTACACTCTGTGAACGGGTTCCCTATGTATCCTGCCAAACAAACGCAACTGGGCGCGTGATTCACAACATTACATTCGGCATTCACCCCACACGTGCCCGGGCATGGATTTTGACATTTGTTATTTATGCATGCTCGCGTTCTAGGACAATCGCTGTTCATTACACACTCGGGACGACACCCAACGTATGGATCCCCAAAATATTCTGGTGCACAGGTGCACGATCCCGCACCGTTGCGTTCCTTGCAAATAGCATTTGCTCCACATGGGCTCGGATTGCATGGCATGGGCGTTTCTTGCTGTATGACTGTAAATCGGATAAAAACGTGAGTGAATTTATTAGACTGTTGCTAAAGAATGCAATAATTATTAGACTGAAGCAACTGAAGCGGCACCGAGCTTCATAAATCAGAGCTACAAATAAATTTAATCTTACATAAAGCTTGTTGGGTTTAGATCGTTTCGCTTGCATCGGATTATTATCAATATGGTGTACGTTTATGTTTCGGCCAATATCTTTGTGTTACTGTTTTGTAATAGCGCTTTCTTCAAACCAGCTCCCTGTAACGTGTAGTGTTTTGTCTTCTGCTATTTACTTTTTTTTATTTTTTTATTTTTGCTATGTAGAAATCAATGTATGTGTCTGTGTGTATTGTTGTTGTGCATTTTAATTTGTTTTGGTCAATTTGAGGCGTTATGCAAACAGAGCAGTTAATTTTTCGCCACTTAAATTAAGGCGCTTAAGCATGTTAAATGTTTAGAGCTGATACATTAAGCTCGAAAATCTGTTTTATCCTCTAAAGCTGTAGTTAACTGCATTTCAAGGGAGGAATTTGCGTGATAAGCAAACTCGTTACTAGCAATTAGTAGCTAGTAACGATAGGCTGCTTTAGAAGGCTTACTCTGAATGATGCTGCATCCAGCGAAAGGATCTCCACTATAGCCTGGGGAGCAGCTGCACAACGGTTTGTGTGCTACTACAACACATTCGGTGTTCACTCCGCATGACCCAAGGCAAGGATTGCGACACTTTTCATTAATGCAGGCCAAACTCATGGGACATTCAGAATCTACCGCACACTCGGGTCTGCAGCTTGGCGGCCGGCCCACATAGTTGGGCAAACATGAACAAACCGCCCGATTGTTATGCACTTTGCACACCGAATTCACTCCACATGGCGATGGTTGACATGGATTCCTGTACTCTTCCTCCAACAATGGTTGTTCTAAGTCGTTTTGTAAAGCAGCAGGGAGGAAAATGAGTTGGAGAAAATGGGAAAATAATGTTGAAAAATCAAAACTCATAGTGAACTCAAGAGTGGTGGAAAGCATCCATTGCGCTGAGCGAAAAGCAACCGGGTTTTAATTGCACTAGGCAAAAGTAGCTTGCAATGACCATGGTAAATATCTTACTTGGCTCTGGTGAGCACTGCACAAACGGATCACCGATAAATCCAGCGTTACAGCTGCAAATGGGATTGTGATTTACCACGCGGCACCGTGCATTTCTGCCACACGTACCCGGGCATGGATCCATGCATCGTTGCTCGATACATGTTCTATCGCGAGGGCACTCTGCGTTAATGAGACATTCTGGACGACAATTGGGTGGAACGCCTGAGCAACTGATTTGACAAGAGCAAACCGGATGACCGTCCAGCACTCTGCATATACTGTACGGACCGCATGGAGATGGCGAACAGGGATCGACCGGATGACGGGCAGGAAGATCTAATAATACAGGTCGAAGGTGTAAAACCATACCAGTGCGTGCAAAAGATGAAATAGATAATAGGAAACGGAGAGTGTGTATCATACACGTTAGTAAAGGTGATTCCATTTACCGAGAGAGAGAGAAAGGAAGAGAAAGGACAGGTTTTACGGAACGTATCTTACTTTCTACCACGATAGGACGGCAAGCCTGTGATGGATTGCCTGTATAACCAGGGCTACAGCTACAGTACGGAGAGTGGTTATGTACACGACATTCACTATTTAGACCGCACGTGCCAAGGCATGGGTCAATGCATCGCATGTTGACGCATGCCTTGGTAGACGGGCATTCTGAGCTTTGAACACATTCCGGTCGGCAGTTGACGTATGGATCACCGAAATAATTAGGCATACATGAACAAGAACCAGCACCGTTTCGTTCCTTGCAGATTGCATTTGAGCCGCAAGGGGACGGATTGCATGGTTCAACTATTTCGTCCTGTTTAATTGCTACAAAAATTTAGAACATTATGTCATTATTTGTACTAAAATGTTTAATTAATCATTTTATTTTGTTAGTGGACAGCAACCGACCAGTTGATCGGTACAGTTGGATATATGCGTTAGCTAGGGAAATTCGGACGACAATCTGAATAGCATATCGTCGTTCGTAAGCTGGTACTAAGCAGATTGGAAAGATTAAATAAATGGGACTTACCGACTGGATTGCAACCACTGTACGGATCCCCTTCAAATCCATCAACGCAATAACATTCCGGTCGATGGTTACGGGCAACGCACTGCGCATTATAGCCGCAAGATCCCACACACGGATCACGGCATTTCTGATTGAAACAGGCTCGGTTTGATGGACAGTCCTGGTCCGTTTCGCACTCCGGTCTGCAGTTTGGTGGTGTGCCGAGCATTCCAGCAGCACACGTGCAAACTGCACGGTTATCAATTTCGCGACATTCGGAGTACGCTCCACACGGACTCGGCTGACATGGATGGATCGGTTCGGCCGGCTTCGGATAACACTGTTCGAACGGATTACCGATCATGTCACGCTGGCAGCTGCAAAATGGTTTGTGGTTTATCACTTGACACTGCGCGTTAATTCCACACAGCCCAGGACATGGATCTTTGCATTTCAGGTTGATACAGCTTCGATCGTGTGAGCACTCTTCATTACTAGAGCATTCCGGTCTACAAGCCGGAGGTGTTCCGCGATATCCCTCGGGACAGGAGCATGTTGGTCGTCCTCCCACCACACGGCAGACACTGTTCGATGGGCAGGATGCGCAAGGATCTTTTGGAGCCACAGGCGCTGGAACATCTTTGCGGCAGCCGCGGAATGGATCACCCACGTATCCGCGACTACATTCGCACACTGGTATGTGATTAGCAACGGCGCAGTCGGCATTCGTTCCGCAAACACCTGGGCACGGGTCGCGGCAATGCTGATTGACGCACGCCATGTGACTAGGACAGTCCGAGTTAAGTACGCATTCGGGTCGACATCCCGTATTGTAGGGATCTCCAAGGTATGGTGATATACAGGTACATTTTGCAGCACCGTTATGCTCACTGCATACCGCATTTTCTGCGCACGGGTTGGGATAGCAAACGTCCTTTGGTGTGTCCTTCGGCACTGCGGAGCAACCAATGAAAGCATCGCCCTCAAATCCGGCCCTACAGCTACAGAACGCAGAGTGTGCCACGATATGGCAGTCTGCGTTTGCGCCGCAAGCGTTAGCACATGGATTTTGACACTTTTCGTTAATGCACGCCTTATCCTGTGGACATTCTGAGCTTAACACACACTCTGGTCGGCATGCAGGTGGAGCACCGATAAAGTTCGGTTGACACGAGCACACTGGACGTCGGCTACGCACCTGGCAAATGGAGTTCGGCCCACAGGGCGATGGATCGCAAGGATTCTTTTGTTCTACCGGTGGCTCATTCTGCCGTGACTCGCAAATCACAAACGGATCTCCTTGTTGATTTGGCCCGCAGCTGCATATTGGATTGTGATTCAGCACTTCACAGCGTGCACCGACACCGCACGTACCTGGACATGGATCAGCACACTTTAGATTGATGCAAGCCTTGTTCTGTGGACATTCGGCATTGATCATGCATTCTGCTTGGCAGGCGGGTGGCACTCCACGATATCCCGGCAAACACGAGCAGATGGCATAGCCATCGGGTGTAGTACGGCATTTGCTATTTGGTCCGCAAGGGTTCGGGTCACACGGTGTATTGTCGGGTGGAAGATACGTTCTTTCCGTGCACGCCACCAGTGCATCGCCGGTGTGTGTGGGCGGACAGAAACATATGGGTAAGTGATTGACCACCTTGCACTGCGCGTTCACGCCACAAGCATCAACACACGGATCAACGCATCGCGTATTGACACATGCTTTACTGAGAGGACAATCGGTGTTGACCACGCATTCTGGTCGGCAACCTACTAGAGGATCTCCGTAGTAATTCTTTTTACACACACAAGCCAGCACACCGTTCTGTTGCTTGCATTGTGTGTTTGCTCCACAGCGTATGCTATCGCATGTCTCACGGGGCGTCTCCTGCGGCTTACACTGTTCGTACGGGTTTCCATACATATTTGGCGGACAGTAGCACACCGGTCGGTGACGTTCTACAGTGCAAAGCGCGTTATATCCACACGATCCCGGACAGGGATCCTGACATTGCGATTGCAAGCACGCCATGTTGAACGGACAATCCGTATTCAATACGCACTGTGGTCGACATCGTGGATTGTGAATGGCATCTGGAGCTACGCACGGATCACAGAGCGCCACATCGTTGCCATATATTGAGCAAACCTCACCAGGACCGCACGGATCCGACGAGCACGGTTGTCTGGTCATGTTTCTATCCTCTGGTATTGGCACGCACTGTACAAACGCGTCACCAGTATACCCTGAAGGACATTTACACATTGGAGTATGGTAATTAACGCTGCATTCTGCATTCACGCCGCACACCGTACCCAGAGCACAAGGCGACACACACTTATGGTTGACGCAAGACTTGTCTGGCGTACAGTCAGAATTAATGTCGCATTCAGGTTTGCAACCTTTACGTGGATCGCCTTGGTAATTCGTCAAGCACTTGCATACTGGACGCTTGTTTCTCACTGTGCATCGAGCATTGGCTCCACATGGGCTCGGGTTACATGCATCACGAGGTCGTTCATCTAAACCATAGCATTGTACGGCAGGATTGCCCGTCAAACCAGCGTCACAGAAGCACACTGGATGATGCTTCTCCACACGACAATGCGCCCCTGTTCCACACGATCCTGGACATGGGTCAGAACAGCGCAGTCCAATACAAGCCTTATCTGCTGCACATTGATCATCGCTTAAGCACTCAAATGCATGACATCCCGTTGTTGTGGGATCGCCACTCAAGCCTGGTGGACAACGGCAACCTGGAGAACCATCTATTAGCAGCACACACTCGGCTCCAGGACCGCAGGGATTCGGTTCGCATACTGTTCTGGGCTGCTCAACGCATCCTCCATACGGGTCTCCGATGTAGTTTGGTTTACAATAGCATTGCTCTCTACCTTCTGCAACATAACAATCGGCATTCGCACCACATGGTCCGGGTTGGCACAGTTCTGGTGTCATAACTGGTTCTAGACAACTTCGATAGGGATTGCCTATCATCGAATCTGGGCAGTAGCAAACGGGATTGCGTGTTGCGTCGCAGATCGCTCCAAACCCACAGGGGTTCGGATCGCACGGACTCGATGGCTCAACACATCCACGTATCGTGTTTGGGCTCTCAATGTATCCAGGCACACAAGTGCACTTAGCATATCCATTGCTCAAAATCGTGCACTGAGTATTTGGTCCGCACGGTGACGGTACACACGGATTCTGTGGTAGAGTACATGGCGTTTGTGGTGGATTCCCTTCAAATTCTGGCAAACAGAAGCACGTTGGTTTTCCGTTAATTTTTCGACATGCAGAGTTTGGACCACACGGATTTGGTGTGCACTCATTGCCCTCGGGAACTGGAATGAAACAATGGATGAAACACAAACGGTAAATTAAAAACCATACAAATCTAAGATCTCTAGCAAAGCAAATAAAAAAACTTACTGCAATTTTTGAACGGATTTCCTGTTAGCCCACGCGGACAGAAACACACCGGGCTGCCATTGTCGATTTCACACATTGCATTTATTCCGCAAGGATTTGGATCGCATGGGTTGCTTGGTGGATTGCAACCAGTGCGTGCATTGCCCCCATAGCCCGGTGGGCAACGGCAAACAGCTTTATGCCTTTTAACATCGCACATAGCATTCGGTCCACACTGGCAAGGCGATGAGCAGCGACCCTTGATGCATGCTTCGTTATCGTTACACTGTCGATCGGATAAACACCCTTGGTGCTGGGTGCATTCGATGTAAGCATTACCAACAAATCCTGCTCTACAGCGACAATCAATGCCATGATTAACTGCATAACATTCTGCATTCTCGCCACAAGAGTCGGCTTGGCAAGGATTGATACAGATGCGATTTAAACGATCGCAAAGCTTATCGGGAGGACAATCTTCGTTGTATTGGCATACTGAACCAACAGTTGTAACTGAAATGTTAACTTAAGCTAATGAGTATCGCAAAGTATTCGAGCTGTAATGTATATATATCCTACCTGGTATGCATTGTACAAAACCGTTACCATGATATCCGTCGATGCAACTGCAATCAGTACCATGATTGGTATTGATGCAGACTGCATTCGCCGAGCAAGGGTTCTTAACATCGCACGGTCTTTGACACACGTTACCAACACAGGCTTCCGTAAGAGAACATTCATCGTTTGTGGTGCATTGTACTGAATGGTGCAAATATGTAAAGAAAGTGATTTGAAAGACGTGATCAATGTGCAAATATATACATGATATACATGAGTGATAATTTATAAACTCGTGAAAGACAAAATTGTGGGAAATGTACAACAAATATCAAATAAGGGTGAAATAAACTTGAAAGTTGACATGATCATGTTTAAAGCGATTTTGGATAATTTAGTGTCAGAATTTATCAACTTGCAATTTTTAAATTGTAAATAAAAGCAAAAATTAGGTTTTTGTTGCTTACTTGGCTCCAGCACGGTGCACTTGATAGTGGGGTTACCCTCATGTCCTGGTGGACATGTGCAAATGGGACGATGCATTTTAGCCTGGCATGTAGCGGTTTCTGCACAAACGCCGTCAAATAAGCAAGGGTTTTCGCATAAGCCCATGTAACACGCTTCGTTATTCAGGCAGTCGTTATCTGATTGGCAAGGCTCAGGTATTTTTGGTGACCCTGGTGGTTCTATATTAGTATTCAATAATAAATGGTAACTTCAATTAGAATAGTGCGTATGTTAGACGTTAGACAGGAAAGATAATAAAGAAGAAACTTTAAAACTGGTACAGATTTGCTTTTAAACGGAAATAAGAGTAAAAGGTACAGGATGAAAGATTGTTGGGAAAATTGAAACACAGAGTCAGTGCAGAAAGTAAAGTTTGGAAATACAGGTTTGAAAAACAATATTTACAGATATATAAACAAGGTTAGAAATTTAAAGGCAGCTGATAATACCTCTTGCGCAGGGAGTGTTAGAGGGGAGGTTGGTTGAATTACATAGCAAGAAACATTGTGAATTTACACAAACTTCATTCTCAGTGCACTCTTTTGTGGATTGGCAGGTTTTGGTGGCTGGTAGCGTATTGGAATTATTTAGCATTTCTCTCGAAAAAGTAGCAGTTGTTATTGATCCTTCAGTTGCATCGATTTTTCCATCACTTGAAGAAACGATTGTTGTGCCCAGCGTAACCGTGGTAAAAAGGGTGTTGGGAGTGGTCAATTTACTGAGTACGTTAATTTCCATGATATCAGTTTTTGTCTCAGAGCTAGTTCGTATAGTACTTAAGTCATTGTAAATAATGGTCGTGCCACTATCTCCATAATTATCATCAGTTTGTTGCGTGACATTTTCAAACGCATCGATAAAACTATCAGAATACGTTGTTTCGCGTTGATCAGACAAAGTAGTTTGAGCATCAAGAGTTGTTTCAGTATCGCGATGTGTTGTCTGTCCGTCAAGATAGATCGTGGTGGATTCTGGTACAGGCTCACGGATCGTAGGATCACGAATGGTAGACCGATCCGTAGAATCAGT
>KB672244.1:9999-20813 GCA_000349105.1 Anopheles epiroticus | reverse complement strand
TGCAAAAAATTCACAGAAGAGTGACAAAAACACACAAACATAACAGAAGATAGTTTTAGAACAGAGTGGAAGAATAAAACAGGAGTAGTTGTTAAAGATATCATGAATTTTGTAAAAAAATGAAAATTGTATTTTAGGCATAAGATATGTAAGTTTTAATCATGTATTGTAATATAGGTATATGACTCAAGGAGTCGAAATCTTTAAGAGTGGTAAATCTTTGAATATGTGTTAATTTCAACCATAGAAGAATGCAACCCACTCGGCAAAATAAAGAAGAAGAAGAATAATGTGATTTTCCCCGATACATAAATAATGCTTTTCTTTAATGTATCTGTTGATAAGTAACGCTTTACTCTTTATGGATGGTAAGTGTAGTCCTAAACCTCCTCCATCTTTGGGTAAACCTAGTGTTTCTATCGGAATTCTTAACTTTCCTCTATCCCAGACATATCTTGATATAATGGAAGAAAATATAATATATGACAGTGTATGCCTTTTGTTAGGGGTTTTTTTGCTAAGTTCTTTGTTAATAATTTCTAAATTATTTCAGGTGTAACTTATGTTCAGTATGATCTCCATTAAACTGCTGATTGCTTATGTTTTGTGTGTGTAATTGATTATGTTTAAATTAACTATAGAGTTATTAACAGAGTTTTCTCTTAATAACGTCCAAGTTACAATGCTTTTGATCTTGATACTCGATACATTTGTTTGCATATTTATGTAAGAGAAGATTATTGGCTTCATTAGAAAATATTGCTTATTTTTCTAGTTCTATGATAATTTGCCTTTGGTTAAATGAAGTTGTTTTACAGGGTTTTAAATCGTGGTTGCTCTACTAGTCCTGTACAATCTATTTACAGATTTATGTTTTGACATAAAAAGGAAAATTGCTATAAGTTCTTTTTTAAACTCAATAAAACTTATTGAAAGTTTTTAAATATAAAAACACCTACATTTCTTTATTCAACATAAAAAAATTACCAATTTCTTAAAATATATTGTTATACATCTGCTATTTTTTCCGTTTTAATGGCTAGACCGTAATGCTTCGTTTACTATAATAAATATTTATCATGTTAAGAATTTAATTACAGAAGAAACAATTATAAACATAGCTTGCTAAATCAAGTATGTTTATATCTTTTAACAAACATTTTAATGGCTCCTAGTTATTAGAATCGTAATTGAGTGAAAGCCACACATATTCTTCTGTGGGCCCCCTGGTGCAGTCCCCTGGTTGATGTTTCAATCGAATAATTATCATAAAATATAATAAGTAAAACATAATCTGAACGGGATTACTAATTTTCAAATCTATTTTCTCATTCGCTATCCTGCTCTCTCCAAATAGTAACGAAAAGATCAATAAGGTCTATTAAAATATACTTCTTAAGCAAGAGTAAAACATCATCTAATAACGAAATCGATCAAAGCAGTAAAGATTGAAGGAACGAAGAATTTGTAGGACGCATTCAAGAAAAAGCTCCCGATCGTTTTGCACTCAATAAATTACACTAAATTTCTCTTAAACTTCTTACCACTATACATGAATCAAATTCTTAACAGATTTACATCGTCACAGAAAAAAAAACTAGAAAACATTCAAGCGAAGGAAAGTTCTTTTTAAGTTTATTATTAATCTTCTTATGAAAGAAACCATTTTAGGATCAGTCGCTGTCATTTTAAGAAGAGTCGATTCTTACGAGTTTAAAATATTTCTGGGGTTTCTGGGTCGTCACAGAAAAAAAACTAGAAAACATTCAAGCGAAGGAAAGTTCTTTTTTAGTTTATTATTAATCTTCTTATGAAAGAAATCATTTTAGGATCAGTCGCTGTCATTTTAGGAAGAGTCAATTCTTACGAGTTTAAAATATTTCTGGGTTTCTTCAAAGCAGTTTTGAAGATGAATGTTGATGTCAATTTGGACCTTTCGAAGCACTTAAAAGAGTACCAGCAGATTGCTTTTCAACAAAAAAATAACTTGAATTTTCTTCCCCTTCTAAAAATTTCAGCAAATACAACATGTTTTCACTGAACTACAAAGATACAGGGTTTTCCGCGATATAACACAACTGTCCGATTGATTAACACAATCGTTCGCTTAAACGACACAACTGTCTACCACATTCACACAAGTCAACTGGTCCCAGCAACGCTGTTCCTTTGATTTACACAAATGTCGTTTTTATTTGAACAAACGTCAAATCAAGCGCAAGGACGGCTTAGGTTTTTTCTGTAATACATAGCATTGCAGTGTAAAACATATAATCGTCGAATTTACCAGCATGTCATTAACTCAACAATCGAGAGAAGTAAGATAAACAAATGCGTGTACAAGAGAAAAATATAACCGCTCTGAAAATGATGACGTTAGTTCAAATAAAAGCGACAATTGTGTTAATTAAAGGAACAGCGTTGTTGGGACCGGTTGATTTGTGTACAAGTGGTAGACTGTTGTGTCGTTCAAGCGTACGATTGTTTAAATCATTCGGACAGTTGTTTTATATCGTGAAAACTCCTGTAAAACACAAAACATCAGAACTAACCAAACTCATTATATATTGTTCACAGTCTATATTTCGACCATTCGATGTCTCGCGCAATCGTGCTTTAATTCCCATCCCATTTCCAATCTCATGGTTTTATAGCTCAATAGATGCAAATCCTTGTAAAATCCTTGTATCCGATTGCATCCCTATCAGCCTAACAAAATCGATAAGTGGGGTTCGACTTGTTTCAAATCTTATCACGGTATTTAAGCTTACGTGGTTTCTCATGCCCAGATAAAAGCGTGGATTAGCTGTACAAGCTTTAGTTCTCAATTGATTCCCAATTGAATGGCAGCAGGAAGAAAAAAATAGTAGAAAAAGTAAAACATAAATTCTTTTTCAATCAGACCATTGTTTTTTCAGTTATAAAAACCTTTTTTAAATTCGGATTTTGAAGTGTTGCATTTCGTCCAGGTAAAAGCGGACCTGTTTGTTTCTCACTGCGTTAAAGTTAAGAGAGTTAAAGAGGTTTAAGAGGGTTACACAACGAGTTAATAATTATTATTTTGATATACTCAAACGTATTATCGACATATACAAACGTATTATCGACATATACATCCAGAAAAAGCTCTACAGCACTTCTTGTCTTCCTCTTTTCGACTAACAACCATTTTATGCTAATTCATTTCAGAAGTCAACTCTCCTGGCTCTCCCCTTGCTGTT
This sequence comes from Anopheles epiroticus, assembly GCA_000349105.1. Lineage (NCBI taxonomy): Eukaryota > Metazoa > Arthropoda > Insecta > Diptera > Culicidae > Anopheles > Anopheles epiroticus. The sequence goes on along the minus strand of KB672244.1, from coordinate 17,592 downwards.
CTTCTATGGCCCTTGTGTACTCTACTTCTGCAAACTGAGTTAGTAAGCAGATGAAAAATTCACACTTTTCCCGCACGCTTGCAGTCGGAAAACCCATACACTCCACCACGCCGCAGGGTGGCGAAACGGTATATACATTTCCCAAACTGCAACAGGTGTTGAAGTAATGAAATAATTTACAATCTGTTTCTTACTCTTACTTCTCTCCTACATGCATCGTTCTTGCTTCTTGCTCTGCCGGGTGGCTACACCAGCATGGGAAAAGTCTTTCGCCGAGCTCACCGAGCACAACTTGTGCATTGTTTCGCCTGTGTTTTCCATCGCACACGGTTTTCTCCAACCGGGAAAGAGGAAGTAGATGTTTGTACTTGTGGCAGGATGTTCCGAAGACGGATGAAGAGTCCCGAAAGTAAGAATGGAGCAGCACGCGCAAACACGGTTGCACTTTCCCAGTGGCGGCACCAGCTTAATTTCCCATTCATCCTTCGTACGAGCCGGTTCGAACTCAGCTGGTCAGCATTCCGAGCCTGGCCATCACGCTATCACTTAGCCGGAAGACTTGGGAAGAGGAAGAGCGTGCGTGTGAGTGTTAGTGATGGGAAAAACGGCTCCGGAGTTAGAGCCGGCTCCGACCAGATCGGAAAATTTCGGAGGCGGCTCCGGAGCCGGTTCCGTACTACCGGATCTGGAGCCGTCTCCGAACTAACGGCTCCGGTGTCGGCTCCGAACCAACAGCTCCGGAGTCGGCTCCGAACCAACGGCTCCGAAATAGGGTAATGTACACAGGTTTGTCGCATGCGATTTTGCCCCAGGCTTTCGTTTGAGATTTTACGTAAGAGGCCATGCGTATATACCGTAAGCGGCGTCATCTGTCATATCAAACAGACATATTCTGAGGGAGTTGAGCTTTAAAAATCAATCCTTATGGGAGGAAAAAGGACGATAATCGCAGATGAAAAATTAATTAAAAACTCTTTGAAAATAATGCATAATTGTAATGTTTGCTATAGTGATCACTCCATATGAATCGCATGCCGAAAATTGCATGGGGTAAAGCACCCTTTATCTTAGTTCGGGGCCGATTCCGAAACCGTTAGTTCGGAGCCGGTTCCGGAGCTGTTAATCCGGAACCGTTGGTGCGCTCTGGAACGCTCATCACTAGTGAGTGTGTCTGTTAGCGATTCGTTTCATCTCTCAATGGATTTGGAACGCTGGTGCGGTACAATTTTCCGGTTGTGATTTAGTGCCTTCGCTGCACGCTTACTATTCCGCTCGTACAAACTGTATCGGGGCCGGGATTTCGATTTTCAGCAGCTCATTCTCCCCGTTAGGGGAAGTAAGTTGATCCAGGAGAGGGAAGGAAAATGGGGCGATGTACAGCATGTAACGAGGCAGGATGTGAGGCGTTGAATGCGTTTCTACGTCCTTCCCTTTGTTGAGTGATAGAAGGAAAGAGGGAGAGGTTTTGTGTGATAATCAATTGGCAATGGCGTTTAAAGGAAGTTTAGTGGACACACAAACACACAATTGGTCGGGATTTGGCAAACGGATGATTGTGGTACGGTGATTGTGGGAATGTGGTAGCAAACAAGGGCACAGTAATGGTTTAATTTAGATGGTAAACAACTTTATGAAATAAATTTGTGCCAGGAGAATATGCAATAAGAGCTATTATTTTATCTATTTAATAATTTGTATAGTGTTGAGTTCTATTTTAATACATTTTCATTATACAAATTATGAAATCTTACTTCGAAATTATGCAAAACAATAAATAACCAGTATCAATTTCCTGTATATACTAGGCGCCTGAAAAGCTAAATAGTAAGTTGTAAGTTTTGCAGTTTTGGTATCAGCTTTAATTCATATTACTAAGAAATTATATTATTATAGTAATTATAAACTCTCATGGCTGTCAAGGTCTATGATTTCATGTATGTATGTATTGTTTTTTATTTCAGAAGTGACGGCCAGGCCGTTTTGCTTAAAACTAAGTCAATTCGAAATTTTAAAATATTTTAATTTAATTTTAACATTATATTTTTAATTATTTATTATTTATTTAGCTATTTACATTTATTATTCTATACCAATGGACCAGGATGACCCCCCTTAGGATAAATTCCTCTTAGACAGTCCACATGGTCAGATGAAGCGTGGTATGCTCAAGCTGAGGTGGGAAGATGGCATAAAGGTGTCCGTCATCCAGGTCGGGATAATGAAGTTTGTTGAAGTAGGCCAAGACCGCGACGGGGTTATACCGTGTAGTTAAAAAAATGTTGAAAATATTAATATTCCTACATTTTTAAGAATTTTTAACTTAATGCTTGTACGTAAATGTTGAATAAAAACTGTTTAAATATGTTTTAAAGTTAATAAACAATATTTTTCACATTTAAAGATTGGAAACGAACAAATAACATAAGAAAAACATGCTAACCTTTCTTTATATTTTTATATTTTTAGATGAGAGCTGTAAGTTTTCTATCCTGGACTTGATGTTACTTGAATCGAAATTGCATAAAATAATATAAATTTTAGTATGTTTTTACTATGCTACAACCACTATAAGCATAGTACCATTCAAACCATAAACATGAAGTATGTTTCCATCGTCGAATAGAGGTCGACGAGATGAAATCATCATGCCGATTATGATGCAATAATATGAAATTCTATGTTTACTGATGTTTCATTCAAATGACAGCATACAAGATAATTATAAAAATGTATTTGACATCGAAAAATACCCGAAGAAAACCAAATATCAGTAATCCGAAGTTCACAGATACACATGCGTAGCTGTTAAGCTGTGTTAGCTTACCATGCCAAACAAAACGATACTCTAGGATACAACAAATTATCTGTCTGTACAAGTGTGAAAGTGTTCCAATCAGGAAATGTTCAATGGGATTATGATTTCATAATTTCAAGCGAGCGATACTTACATTTAATTTCACCCTTATAAGTTCAGTTACCTCTTTTATGCCTTTTAATACATGAAATTTCTGGCTCGTTTGAAAGACGCTTGGTCCATAAACAAAGCTAAATCCTGAAAATCAGCTCAGACTTGCAAACGCCAACTAAAACCTTACGAAATGAGCGTTGCTAATGCTGGAACGAAGGTCTTAGATTCGTGTTATCCAAGATTTACTCCCGAAAAGCACACACAAAATCTCTAAAATCGGCTAAAAACTTTTCAGTACGCTCAATTATTCGACCGAAATGTTTCATATTTTTGTGTTTTTTTGTTTCGCTTTTCATTTTCCAGCGATTCTCTGTTGCTAGCTTCCACAGCTTAGCGAGTGTTATTTTCAGCGTCCCAGCCAAGCAGCAAAGAAATCTGTCCCTCTGTATCTCCGTGCGTCAGCAATCCTTCCCGACTTTTGCGTGAGCCAAAAATAGAAGACCTGGACGCGTTGGCAGTGGGTGAAGTCGGTACCGCTGTAAGCCCGCACCATAAACTGTGATAAACAATGAATCTTGGGCTTGGGAGGCAAAGCAAAAGGATGTTCTGGAGCTGGTCGGTGAAGCAAAGAGTCGAACACAATAATCAATTTGTTTTTCATTTGAATAACTTTCGACGAACTTTCGTGGCAAAGTTGTGTCCTTGTGCCGTGCTATCTACGCCCGTGTTCGACACAAGAGCACTACATGATACTTCTTTCGTTTCGCCTCTTTTACCCTTCCCGCTCTAAGCACTAAGCTGGCGTCTATCCTTGCATAAAAACGGTGTTAAAATCTTGAACAAGCAACGAACAACTTTTCGCCTTTTTTTTCTTCCAGACCATCCCGCAATCCTTCCCGGCCCCGGAAACTCCCCGAATCGAAGACTCCAACTACGACGACACCGACTTCCGAGCGAAACGTTTTTTTTTCACCTCTTTCTCCTTGGAGTGTCTTGTTTTGTTGCGAATTCGTGCAAAAGGTTTTAGAAGCAACTTCTCGCCCTGGATACTGTACAGAGCGGTGGCAGCATTTGCTTAATGGTCGGGTTCGCCTGCCTGCCAATGATTAAACAGACAATGCCGCACACGATTGAGACGTTGTCACTGGCTGGTGCTGGCGGCTGATCCACGAGCTACATTTCCGCTGCGATGCATTGTGTGTGGTGCAGCGGATGGCAAAAGCTGATGGGGGAAATTAAACTCACCCGGTGACGATTTTCGGTGCCCGACGTGCCTTATTCATAATTTTGAAAAGTGGCTACGAACGAATCAATTTCAAGACTCACTCCCGTTTTCCCTCCATTGACGAGAGCTGGAAGTTAATATAAACCACTTACGGTGGGAAAAACTATTTCGCCGAAGGTGAGATAAGCCTATCGCTCGCTTGCCAGCGCACTGGCTGAAGACATCCTTTCTTCTTGTACGTGCCTTGTACGAGGTGCGTGCAGTTCATTGGCTGCGGGATGGAAATTAAGTTTCCGATACGATTGAAAAGCCACAGGAAATTAAGACTGTTGCCACCCGTTATAACTGCAAGCAAGCAGGCTGCTGGGGCTGTTGCTGATGCTCAGGAAGCATTTGTTTCACCACGGGATTCGCGTTGGGTGGCCAGAGCCGATTGCTTAATGAAATTTTCACAAGTTTATCAAGTGTAAAGTAGGAAGGTTGACTAAACGCCATAAATAAACAGTGTGTGAAGGGCTCGAAGACTTGATTTTCATTATTTTCCTACACGTTTCGGTTTGAACGATGCTGAGGGCTTTATTTGTTAAAAAAAAACAATAAATAATAATTGTTTAAAGTTTTTATTTCTTCAAATATCGTTTCATTTAAGACTGTTGTGATATCATAAACAAAAATCTGTTATTTTTCTTGGATGCAATTCCTTTGTATTTTTTTGCAGTACCGTTCGTTAAGACTTTTTAAGGCATTTCATACATATTCATTCATACTTCATATTTTTCATAGACCTCTTTTTCTATCTATCTTATCTTCAAAGAAGAAAAGTTCGTTACATTCAAATAGGATCATATATTTTATTAAAATAATTATTAATTGTCAAAAAAAGTGTCCTGCTGTTATTAAAATACTAAATATTCTTGAAAATCATAGTAGTGCTTTAAACTTCCACACATTTGTATTACATATTCATTTACTAAAATAAGATCATTATTACGGAAAACTATAAATTGAGCATTTATTATTATTATTTTCCATTTTAGTAATAAGGCCGTACTGCTAAAAAACTAAGATTTTACAAATAACTGAGAGATTATTGTTACATTCTAAATATTACAGTAAAATTAGTCTGTAAATCTCACATAAAGGGCAGCATTTTTTGTGTTATTTTGTAATAGTAAACAAACTAAACTTAAGTTCATTTGTGAAATTTGTGCACCTATTTTACTTTTTTTCAAAAAGAAATGATTTCATGTATGATAAAAGAAAAACATATGGTAAAGTTAAAAAGTTAAGCATAAAAAAATATTTGTAAAAAAGATACAAAACTGAAAAATAATAGAAATCTTTTTTATGAATGGTGGAAAGATGTTAATTAACTACGGGAAATGGCTAACAAATTGAGTAAGTGTTTCTATTAATTGATTTATCTTTTTTTGTTTTGGTATTTTTTACTATTTTTTTAGCTTTTAAATCATAACCCAAAACAACACGTATTTTCTTAAACATAATTATTTTAATATTTAATTAAGTAACTGTTATAGTTTAACTCTGAAATTAGCATAAGCAAATCAAATAACGATAGACTGGAAGCGTGATGAAGTTATTATCTTAAAAAGGAATATAACATCTTCAAAAAAAAGAAAACAAATCTACGAATGATGCTGATACATATCAAATATTGATTATAATCATGTTTTACTGCTACCATAGTATACGCACGTACATTTTGTAAATAATGTGTAAAATGGCAGGTTAACCTTTCCCCTTTAAATAACTCACATTTCATCCTAATTAAGTACTTCAACAGGTTGTGCTGCGTAATTACGGCACAAAAACCCGTGCCACGCCTTGTTGGATTCACATCTAAAGAAATAGCTTTCCCAAAAACACACATACACACACCTACTTTCACCCATAGCATGTTTTCCACGCTCAGTTTTGATCGGGACCTAAGTCATGGCTTTTTAATTAAAGCATTCATTTTCATTCAATTCTACACAAAATTAACCGCACGCGCCACATTGTCAAGCACGGGTAAGGCCACATATAAACCAACATCTCCCCCCACCGACCGACATAGGCTAGCGGAAAATATGAAACGCTCACGCGTTTTCCCGCGAGAAAAGCGCACTAAATCCCTACCCCTCGCTGGGCTGGTTGGCAAACTTTCTTCCTCTACCATCCTAGCTCCATCCATGCCGGGATCGACAGTGGGTTTGTGTGCGTGGCGCAGTAGCGGCAGGAGCACGCAGCAGCCCCGAAGAAAGTCCTCGGTCCCACTTTTCCACTTTCCGGAGTGATTTATTTTTATATCGGAATAAATCAGTGCGCCTGGAGGGTATAAATTTTCTCACCTGTGTCCCTCGCGCACAGCACGGTGGCAAGTTGTTTTAGCAGAATGGCAGCAAGGCAACAGGAAGCTGAGCAGCTCCTGCTCCGGTGCTTCCACCTGAAGGACCTTCTGCTTACACCACGAAGAGGGCTACGATTGCGGACGGGGAAATGTCGCGCTGTATTGTATCGCGAGCCGTGAGTAGTTTAGCTTTTATTGTTATTATTAATTTATCCATCATTCATCCCCGCGTGAAGGCAGCGGTACACCGCAGACCGAGACGTCGTTTTCCTTGCACGGGCGGTGGCTAAGCAAAGTTTCGCGATGCAGGCGGTATCGATGGAACGATAGGCAAGTGGCAGGCAGGATTAGTACAAATCGCATTTGAATGATGCTGGCAATTAGAGCTAAACTCCCGGCAGGCGAACGGTACGGAGTCCCGTTGCTGTAATGAGTGAAACAATGCTGGTGTAATTTAATTAAGTGCACATTTGATTCCGGGCTGTAAAACTGGGTGACTTGAGGGATAAGCTACGTAGTTCGGACTGATGGAGTAAATTAGTAGTTTATTTCTTCGCTAGTTGATTTAGTTAATGTTTTAAAAGGATTATACTTACAAAATATCAGCTTTAGTAGCTGATATTAGCTTTGTATTTCAGATTGCCACGATGAAAGCTATAAACTATTAGCCATTCTTCTTCTTCTTCTTAGGTGGCACAACAACCTCTGTAGGGTCAAGGCCTAACCAGAGCATTGATGTGCTTTGGCTCTATCTGTGACTGAGTGTACCCATCCATATTAATCCTGCGAATCGGGGGTTGTGATTAAATGTAACCATAGCAGGATAGTCAAATTAGAGGGATTAGCCATTAACAGTTTATATTTTTAAAATACTTTATAATCAATTAAGAGTTATATTCATCATACGGAGTGAAAAGAATATTCATGTAACCTTCCACAACAAGATTATTTAAATTTTTGTACGAAAAGAGATAAAAGATGAAACGAAATAAAATATCTGGGTTTTGTAAAATCTTGTTGTGATCTTGGTAGTGATGTGCAGATCCGATCCTATGAGGGATCGGATCCCAACGATCCGATCCGACCTGGGATCCGATCCTCCGATCCGAT
>KB672243.1:0-17550 GCA_000349105.1 Anopheles epiroticus | reverse complement strand
AATTCATCAAAGTGCTGAGCCCATCGCGAGAGGACCTCTGGCTGGTTACTGACCAGATCTCCATCTCTATTCCGACAGCAGGACACCGTAGGTCTAATGTTGTTTAGGTGCCCTGCTATCTTTCGGTAAAACTTTCTGTTGGGTCCATACGCCGCTCGTGTTTGCTCGAGTTCCCGCATTTCTTCCTCCTCCCATGAGTGTTTTTTTGGTGCAGTGAACTCTTTTTTCTTCTGTTCTGAGCCGCTTATATTCCTCTTTGCATGCCCACTAAGTGCATCTTAATGAAAAAGCATTAATGAGTAAATTATATGTCTAATTATAATTCATTTTAAAAAATAAGATACAATCGAAGACATTCTTGCAATATGAACTACACAAATTTATATTATAAATTTTTTTTTTCAATAGTTTCCTGTTACCTAACCCGGTCTAATATGGGTAGATTTGGTTGAAAATAAGCATCCTAATGGAAAAGCCGTGAGATAAAAACATATTACTCTCGTTACGATTATTTTTTCAATATTTCACCACCACAGGATATCTTTCAATTGAAGTAAGCTTAAATCTGTATTTGAACGATTGTACTCCGTGAGCTCGGTTGGAAATTCTGCGTGATTTTCCATTTAGGTACTCCACTAGCACAGCTAGCGAAATAAATGTAGTTTCTTTTTCTGTACTAAAAGGTACCCAGATAGCCAAATTAGCTTTAGCAGGATATTTGAGTTTATTTAGGCTTCATCTAACCAGCACTTAAGCAGCTTTCTCCCTTTAGATCGACGTGACAAGCATACATGTTATTCTTTAGCTTCTTTATTCAAGCAAGTCATTTTTTTAATATTTTTGGTAAAACATAAAACAATACAATACAGATTAAATCTTACACACATGTTAAATAACTATAATTGAAGAGACTCAGACTAGTTGCTCAGAGCCTAGCATAACTTTCAAATATGATCAGCTGATGTACTGCCAAGCACTGCACTATTGTATTGTACATTCTTTCCAAACAGTAAAATAAACTTTTGTTCACATTTTAATTTTTGCACCAAGCTTTATCACTTTTACTTTCTATTAGCGTTATGGTGGTGTCAACAATTTGACACACAATATTGTTCAACCGTTTGTCTTAATATGTTTCTAAATTCCACTGATCTCTTTTAATAATAAGGCTATATTTATCATAAAAATATCATAATAAAAGAAAACGAATGTTAAAAAATGAGATGTATTAAACTAAAGAAAAATATATGCTAACCGCCTACCAATAGGTGAAAGGGATAGCTTATTTCACGAATAAAAAAAGTATTTGCATAGAAACTGTTAAGAAAATTTCCAAAATTATTAGAAAAAAACTGTAATCAGCTGTAATAGTAAAACAAATCTTTGTAGGAATAAACCACCCTTAAAACCAAGATTTAAACACCATCCCGAGCTGGTGGTAATTCACGTTTTACCGCCCTATAAAATCTCATTACTTACAGCTGTTGCACACGAAGCTACTTATTTGCATGCGAATTGTTGTTTTTTTGTTTTTTCGCTCACTTCTCTCATTCATTTCTCCCTTTATTTATTCCATGAAGCACAAAATGCTGCACACTTTTTGGGGGGATTTTTAAAGCGAAAGATTACACACGCCCACGGAAAATTTAACCACCGACCAAACATTGTGTAAACCACTGCCAAACTCATCCCCTCGATGCAACGAACACTGACTCACTCACTCCCCCGCAAACACAGGATGGTCAGGAAATTTATTGGACAATTTGTACCCCCCTCACCCCTCCGTCAGCTTCGTCCAACGCCTCCCCACAAAGCGAACGAGTCTTATCGGCTACAGCGTGGAGATGAGCTGCCCAAGATTATGGCATCCCTCGCAGGACGGAAGGGATATCCCGATGCCTAATGGAAAAGGGATTTTTGTGCTGCACTGTGTGTCGTGAGATGTAATTATGATTAAATTATAAATCAAAAGCATCGTACCGGTAAAACCCGTCAATTGCTGATAGTGCAGGACGCATGGATGCTCCCCGTGTAGGCAAGTTTTGTTGGGGGGGATTTTTTCCTCCTCCAGTTGTGTTCATGGGGTTCCCTTCTCCGGAACTGGGATCGTTGGAAGGGAAACAAATGGCATAGACAAGGATAATAAAAATCGGGCATAAAGGCGGGAGATTTCGGCTGATGCATCTAGCGTGGGTAATTACATTTGCGAATTGTCACATGTCAGCCGCAGATGATGAATAGTAGTCGGTTAGGGGAGGGGGGGTTGGTTGGTCGGCAGCCCGGTTTGGCATTTATGGCCATTTTCGGGTGAGCAATAATTATTGGCAATTGCTGTGCGGGTCCTTTCCCGAAGGGAAAGGAGAAATTTGGGAAATTTTGTAATGTTCATTGTTTAAATTTCGTTATTCTGGCACGAATGAAAGGGATGTAGAGTTAGGTTCGTTTTGAAAGTTGATTAAATTATTGTACAAAGTATGGAGGGCTGCAAAAAGGCAATACACGTAAAGTTCAGTTTTAAAGACTGCTTAATAGACTGTCAAATGCAGTGAAAAAGGGTACATTTCCATCGTTGGGTAATGTTATGGCCCTGAAAGGTTTGATTGTATTTTGTAGGTTGCATGAATAATTTTACTCATTGTTTTGTTACTAACAATAACGAAAGTATCGAGTTTAACTAAGTTTGGGTTGGGATTAACCGTGTTTATGTTTATCAACTTGCCTGCAGTGACGTCCTCCTAATGTCAGGCATTTTTACATATTTCTACATGGACATTCCTGATATCTCAGATTCACGCTAAGAATTATCAGTTTTCACAACTACTTTAGGTTATATGCTAGAAACTACAAAAATGATCAAGGCATAGGCAAATATATAGCAAAGTTTGGCAGATTTACTTGGGTTACGGAAATTTTAACAATTTCAATAAATTATACACAGTTTAGTAACTGATAAGAATCCCTGGTCCGTTTTTTTTTCATTTTTAACACATTGATATCAAATTTCAGTTGAAGCAATACGGTCGTTACCGTAAAAAATAAAAAAAAAATATCAGCTGCCTTCGAAATCATTCGACATCATTCAAGAATTGGCGACTAGAATAGTATCTAGAAATTTTTATGGTGTACCTCTTTTTCCAGTTCTATGACTTTACAAATCATAGCCTACAAGTAACCTTATCCATGAGTAAAACAGATGAACAATAAATTCTTCCATGATTCTTTAGGGAGTAATTAAAGTTAAAAGAAAGACGTTAATGTGCAAAGAGCGTCCATGCTTCTTCTTGTGTGGCACAACAACGCCTGTAGGGTCAAGGCCTAACCAGAGCACTAATGTGCTTTGTCTCTTTCTGTGACTGAGTGTACCTATCCATATCAAGATTGTTAACCGTGCATACTGCTGTGACTTACAGGCCGAACGAGAAAATTCACTCGAACGTTCATTTGGTTCATTTCTGTATCGTATGACGAGTTGCCTTGCCGTTCGAGTAACTGGTATCGTATGTGTTGAACGGGAGGTCGAATTCGAGAGATATATTTTCTGCCTGAATGTGAATTTATTTCGAAACCAATAAATGAGTTGTTCATCGACTACTGTGATTATAAAGCAGTATTTAAAGGTGCTCGTCAGCGACCCGTTCGGCACGAGGCGTAGAGGAGCACAGCGAGCTCGTTGGCTGGATCAAGTGGAGCTCAACCTGTCGGAGATCGGATGCAACCGTGGCTGGAGGACTGCAGCCCTGGACCGAGTTTCCTGGAAGCGGATTGGCAACCTGGCCATGTCTTTTAGACGTGCTCGGATGTGAGCGGGCCAAAAAAGAAGAAATGAGTTGTTCATCGACTACTGTGATTATAAAGCAGTATTTTATTACCGGTGTTTCAATACTGTATGTAAACAATTCAGAAGTTCAGCTGCAGTTTGACAGACGGTTGCGTCGATGCGTTAAAATCCATCTTGTTTGATCCCAACGCACGTGTTTTCGCACCGTTTTGCCAAAATCCTTTCATTTTTACAAAACGCAACGCATGAGCGATTACCAATGCTTCAAATTTCTCGATACGTCTCTGAACACTTCAGAAAATTATTCAATGTCGAGTCGATGAGCATTGATTCTTGTTTTGTATGCAATCGTACTATTCCAGAGGATTGCACCATCAATAACCAGTGTATGGAGGAGTTTGCCTATGGTGAAATACTCCATGCAATTAAAACATCTGCTGCTCATAAGTCCCCTGGTTCAGACGGTATTCCCGAGAGATTCGTAGACGGCGTCATAGTCTTGGTACAGAAAAAAAGGAAGCGGGAGATAGGATTTCCGGATTTCGACCGATTTCTTTATTGAACTCGGACTATAAGATATTTTCGAGGATGTTAAAACTTCGTATAGAATCACAAGTTTTAGGCAGAAAGTACTGCCATCTGCTCAAAAATGTTCCAATATAGCTCAAAATATATTTCAGGCTGTTCTATGTGTTAAGGAGAGAATCATCAATTTCAAATCAAAAAGAAAAACCGGAAAGCTTATCTCTTTTGACCTCAAGCAGGCCTTCGATAGAGTCGATCGGAAATTTTTATTAGAGACCATGAAATCATTGGGTTTTAACTCAGAGCTGCTGAAACTTATACAGACAATCGGTAAACAATCTTCCTCTCGAAAAAACATTCTTGTGAATGGGATACTTTCCTCTCCTTTCCAAATCCAAAGGTCCGTCCGACAAGGCGACCCGTTATCCATGCACCTGTTTGTCCTTTACATCCTTCCTCTCCTAAACCGAATAGAAAGCGTGTGTAAAGACCAGGATGATTTGGTAATAGCTTACGCGGATGATATATCGGTAGTTACCACCTCATTGCATCCAAAATTGAACAAATAAAACAAATATTCGAGGCCTTTGGAGCATGCTCAGGAGCAAAACTCAACATTGAAAAAACAGTTGCTCTAAACATAGGAATAAATACTTATGCCAATAATATGAACATTCCGTGGTTATGAACGGAGGAACAACTGCGACTGTTCGGAATAATGTTCACAAATAACATAAGACACGCAATGACAAAAAACTGGTAGATAACAATCCAAAACTTTCGACATGTGGTGTGGTTGCATCGCGTTAGACATTTGAATATAGTTCAAAAAGTTCAAAAGACATTTGAATATAGTTCCGAAATGACAGGAAAAAAATTAGAATCACATCTGGAGAAACATTAATAATAGTAAATTAAATTCAGATACGCTTCGTTCGATACTATACAATATTGCCTACAACAAAATACCACATGGCATCCTTTTAATACGCATGGGGCTCGCCAAGAGTGAATATTGCATTATTTGTAGTTTAAAAGAAACATTAGAACAAAAATTTGTAACCTGTTCAAGAAGAGCTCCTGCAACATTTTTCTTTCGAGTCCCTACGACTTCCGGAACTTCATAGATGCAATGCAGAAGAACAATGGAAAATACTGAAGTTTTTTGCTAATTATATAATTTACATAATTGGCATTAACGAAAACATTATAAATATAGAAGTTTTAAAATACTCATTAATAGTATAGAACGGAACGCGTTCAAAGAAGAGAATTTAGGAATAGAATTAAAAAAAATATGAAAGTGTGAAACTGTAAATCCTGTAAATAAAACGTTTATGCGTGGAAGGCATAAACTTAAAAAAACCTACATCACAGTTTGTTTACATTCTCATCGCTTACATTTTAACTTATTTCGACAAAATTCAATTTAAATGGTATTTTTAAGTTATGCAAAATGAGTTTGTTTATACGCGTTGTTTCCAGCGGTTGCTTTGATCAACTGTCAAACACGCTGAAACTGCATAGAAAAAAAATCGATCAAGCTTTCATCTATCGACCGGCGAATATGGTACCAATTTTTCTCCCGTTCGATTCGAGGCCTTCCGATGGATTCAGGTGCATTTCGACATAGATGATAGGCCTGTAAGAGTACCCATAGCAGGATAGTCAATCCTGCGTATGGGGGGTGACTGTGGTCCGAATGGGATTCGAAGCAACGTCAGGCCTGATCGTATGGAACAGGTCTAAGCCGCTACCACCAAGCCCACCGAGAGACCACCGAGCCGCCCAAAGCGCGTCCATGTTTAGGTGGACCAAAAACTGAAAATTCTTACCAAAAAGTTTCTTTTAAGTTTTGCATACCTTTCGACGTTCTTCACTCAAAGCATGGTTCGTAACTCAGTAATCAGGTTGTCAATGTAGAAGAAACAATTTATTTTAAATTGAAATTTGTAACACTTTTACAAGGTTTATATATTGATCTCAAGTCCGTGGACCTTTATGATACTTAATGGTGAGGCTAATAAAACAAAACACTTTCTTGGAGACGAGCTGTGAAAACCGCCTGTCAAGGTGACAGGATTTGGAGTCGAGAGCAATAGAGTATCGAGTATAGAGAATTCATAACTTGTTTGACGCAGTTTGCCAACACGTAGCAAAACTGCGAAGCAAACTCGAACTCTCCAAAAAATCACATCTTTATTTACAGCAACAGATTTAACTGCTCTTGATATATTGTGCTAAAAAACTAATAAAATAATACAGTGAACCATCTCATAACTAGTACACTTTTTTATCTTATTTTTGCATTGTCAATTTTGTAAGCGAGAATGACAAACATAAAATGTATGCATATTTTTCATTAAAGTTAAATTAAAGAGTTAAATAAAATAGGTAAGCACAATTTTCAGTTCTGGAACCAAATACTCCACTTTACAAGCACATTCTTTGAACAAAAATCCCACTTAACGAATTTTGACGTTAAGCAAGAGAGTCCATGAAACGGATTAAATCAGGGTCCACTGGTTATATTTTTAAATAAGATAATGGGGGCGTAGTTTAACATAGATCGAAAGCTAAAAAACAGGCAATAATTTCACTTGCATCTAAAAATATTGAACGGAAACATAAGAGTGAGTAAAAGAGAGGAAAAAAGAAAGAATGACAGGGAAAAACTTGAAAAAACATAAAATTGATGTGGGAATGACACTTTAGACTGTTCAAGGTCTGACTTGTTACATTCGAGCTAACTGAACAAAGTACCAAGCCTCGTTTGATGAAAGTATTGCTGGCATGCAATATTGTTTGTAAAAGCTTAAAATGAAATAAGAAATATCAATACGGCCTGGTCTCTCCTACCCAATTAACAAAAATAAATAATAAAAGTTAAAAATTAAATGAAGGAATTAGTGATGCCTTCAATAATTAAGCTCGTAGGTGCACTAGGTGGTCCTGACAGGTTCAGCTTGAACCTCGGATCCGGTAGGACCAGTAGGTTCGGTCGGTACGTTTGAAACGGTCGGAACGAAACGATAGGTTGAATTAGAAAGCTCATACCAGGTTCAATCAACTTACCCGTTCCGTTCCGTTCCTTTTCCAAAAACACCTGTTCTGTTCCGAATAATTCTTCAATTTTAGAGGCGAATGTTAGTCTGATGGCCAAAGTCTCTATAAAAATAATAAAAATCCTTGAATTTCCCATCACTAGAAGGCATATACATATTATGAAGACATTAATAGTTATCTGAAACAGTAAGATAATCACTTATCTAGCTTAAGTTATTATTATTTTACTTATTGCGATAAGGCAGTAAGTCTACTTTACATGCATTTATACATGATGAAATATTCATTAGCTTTAGCTTATTGTATATCCCACAAGCAGATTGCAGAATAGCTATTACCCATAAAAGAGATTGCTTACGTGCGACTACATTACATCCAACCCCGGTCGCTTGGCACCGTCTGCTTTCCTTTCATGCCGATCAAGGATTTATTTCCATTTAAATATTGATTACCACACTTGTCACACGCACATTAGAGTTAATTCACATTGAGTTTAGGAATCTCGCATAAAAGCCAGCAACAGCCCGCGGTCGCACCAGTAAAGCCCGTTGCTAGCAAGAAGTTTAGCGGCGCGATGGTAATAAACCTCCCGCGTGCTGTCGGTGTAATAGCAATTCCATCGAGCGCACCGAACAGGGTATGATAATCGACCCTCACACAAACCCTTCTTCCACTCCAGAAGACTTTCTTTCACCCTTTAAAAAGGATAGAAAGCACATAAAATTAAACTCCTACCACTTGCAGTGGAACTGCGTACGCCTTTGCCTTTCACTGGTTGCTCTCCAAGAGTGAAGAAAAGCTCACACCCGCTACTTTACGCAGCGAGTGTGTGAGTGTTTAAATTTTCAACTTTTAAGTAATTTTCCACGTCCATGAAAGAACCCACAAACAACACCACCTGTGTGCTGTGTGTGAAGTGGCGCACAGGCAGGCATACGAGTATGCGATATCGGCATTACCGACGCATTCCGCTGACGGTGAGGATGAGCGCGATGACGACAACAACGCAACTGCCGGGGCGAGACTGCCATGTTTCAATTAAATTTTACATGCTTTTGCGACCGTGTCTGCACACTTGCACACCGGGCGGTTTTTGAAGTTTTTCACGTACGCGCCACGTACGTTCGTACGTACGTACCGGCAGCAAATAAAAGGGACCGGGAAAATGTGGAAACACATGTGCGGGAAATTGGGATGAGCGAATCGGCAGGAAAATTTGGGTTGTAAAGCGCATGAAAAAAGAAACGGAAGCGAGACCTCACATTCACACACAAGTGCTAATGATGTCACTCCGGGGGAGGTGGAAAACACAGATAAAGCTTGCGGGGGGGACCATACACCTGTTCCGTTCCTGCGTTCTCCGTTTCAAGCGGGTAAAATGTGTAATCGCAATCGCAGCGTCGTGTTGCCTCGTGTCTAATAACTGGAAAAGCGGTTCCGAATCAACACTTTCGGCTACACTAATTTCGGCACACCTTCAATTGCAGCACTCGCTGTCGCAGTGGGACACTTAAAGCAGAAGGTTTTATGTGTGTGCTTTCTCTACGCAAGAGACCCTTTTATGGAGGGTAGTTGTTTTAAATGGTTCAAATCATTACACAGTGCAAAAATTATGGCTTATCCTGCTGGTTGGCTTTAAGATTTAACTGAATTTTGATTATCAAAAAGAAAGATAAATATGGCATATTAAAGAAATGTACTCATACTGTACACAATTCTATTGATCAGAAATTGACATGTGATGAACGAACTTATATATAATGAAAAAAGGAAAATAATTAAATATGATGGTTATAATTACATATTTGAACGTTCTCCAAAAAACGGCTTACCGAAGCGATTAAAACAGAGAAACATGAAACATTACAAAGGCAAATTTGTGGATGAGTCTGGTGTGTTGAACAATGAAGTTCACCTATGATATAGGCGTCTGATTCTTCCGTCCATGATATTCCAAGAGAACGAGGTCTAAGATCTGTGCTTTGTCGTTGCAGGACGGTAAGCTAGAACCCTTGAGTCACCCAAGCTTGCGGATAATGTAACGCTTGAAATTTTGTTGTATTTAATCGAAACAGTTTTTCCACTCAGGTATGTAAGGACAGCATACTGTAGAACAATACTTTAACTTTATCATTCAATGAAATTGAAATTCTTCTGGACATTTGATTAGCATGCGAGTTACTGTCGTAGCTGTATTCATTGCTGATCATTGCTGTAACCATATCCAACGATAGAAAGCAGGACTACAGGGGCAGGATGAATCGTTCATAATCTAATCGGGTAAGTTGCTTGTTGATTATACTCTCACAAACACTCAACCTGAAGTGCCAGTTAACGATAGATGCAACCAGCGTTTTTAGAATATCAACAAAAAAAATATTTTTTTTGCAAACTTAATCAATCAGGTTCAAATTAGATTCAAATTAGATAGTCCAGTAATTCTTGCGTTAGTATAGAAGGGCATAATAGGCTCAAATAAGAACACAACATTTGATAAAAATATTAAAATTTGCTCATTTTTTCATTTGTTTTAGCAAAACATGAAATTTGATTTGAACAATGAGTATTCAACAATCTTTTGTTTTTTCCTCTTCTTCTTGGCACAATAACCTCTGCAGGGTCAAGGCCTATAACCAGAGCACTAATGTACGTTACCTCTACCTGTGACTGAATGTACCCATCCATATCAAGAGATTTAATTTTGCGGCGTATATGGGGGGTTGCGATAGCAGGATATCAAATGCTGCGCAGCGGTCCGAACAGGATTCGATCCATCGTCGGGCCCGATTGTATGAAACAGGCCTACGCCGCTTCTAAGTAGGCCACCGAGCCATCCACTCTGCATGCATCATGAAAAGGAACAATAACTGAACAAACAATTGTAAGAATATTATAAAGTATTTTACATTTTCCAGTTTATCTCAGTTAAAATGTAATGTTTATTTTGTTTCATTTCAGGTGTAACGACCATGCCATTTGTTTTGCTTAATGAAAGTTGAAGTATCGATCGATTGATTCGAGAATCCTCTGGAAACTCATCACTGCTAATCGATTCTTCACCTTTGATTTACTTGCGCCTGCACTAGCAACATTAATTAATCGTTCACAACGCTTGAACGTTCAGTTAACGCTAGAACCACCCAACGTGCTAAGAATTTCTACAATTTCTATAAATTTGTTTTACTGTAATCAATAAGCCTGTAAATGATAAAAAAATAAAATATCCTCTTAATATTCTGCATATCTTTACCATTCAAATTAACTGGTCCAGTGATTGTTGCGTTAATAGACTCGATAATGCGATAATAGACTCAAAAATGACTACAGGTTAGTATAAAAAAATTAAAAAAAAACTCATAGTTGCAAAGACATAAGAGAAACATCAGTAATCTGTTGTAGCGATAGTTGAACTTTGAATTCAACAATGAGTAATCAACAATCTGTTTTACAATCAAAGTAAAATTTACCATATAAAAGTATCGTAATCCTGAAGTTTAAACTTCTTGATTGAAGTGTTAAATGTTGTTTATGAAGTGCATGAGAAAAGATAGAACATATCTTGGATGGTCTATGGATTCATTGCGGAATGCTAGAACTTTGAATTATTGTATATATTATGGAAATTATTGTACAAAATATTATAGAATTATGTTAAATAAAAGTTCTGCAGGTAGCTCACGATTTATTCTTCACTGGACAAAATATTACTGCAGTACACATGCCAGTAGATTACAGGGAACAGGGAACAGGGTGTTTTAATGTAAGAAATTGTTTCATATTGCACATTTCATGTGTTCTTGGAATACGTTGGATCACAGCGTCTACCAGAAATACTATCGAAAACGCTGCAATTTGTAAGCAAAGAGGAATCAATTTCCAAGACTGTTGTTGTGATGTATGAAAAGCTTCTTCAAGAATATCATACTTTGCGATCACCAATGTCACAGGTGTCGTGAACATGATAAACAAGTTCTAACCAAGAGTAAGCTTTAAATTAGCCAAAAAGCTGCTAAAATAATACACTAACTGCTTTATAATGATCTGTCATTTGAAATTTTTATCTAACATTTGTTTTCCGTTTGTGGTATGTATTTAGAAGCTAGCCCTTACATCACACGTCTCGTACACAAATGAAAGCATTACCCGGCACTTCCAATATGTGCAAAAAACCACCTGTCTGGTCCTATCGTCTGGTCATCCGCATAAACTTTCACCACCTTCAAGCAAAACAACACAGAAAACAGTACCAGACGAAAAACACTGGCCACAACTGTCTATTAAAAATTAAATATGGTAAAACCTCATATCCTGCTCACCGGTTTTTGTGTTTTTTTTGTCTCGTCCCGTTCGCAAACTTTCGCAACTTTTGCCACGACATTTTGCTCGTTCGCAAAACATTACAAGCAACCACGGCAAACGGCGCAAAACTGCATCGGTGCACCGGCGTGTGTATGGGTCGCTGCCAGTGCCGATAAGTTTGCAAGTGGAAGTGAAAATTAAATACCATCCTTTGTGCACTCGCGCACCGTTGGCATGGCAGGCGGGAATGTTGCGAAAGCTTCACTTCGCAACACTTTTCCACCGCCTACTCCGTGCCTGGTGCGAGTGCCTGTCAAAAGTTTCTACAGCGAATGCTGAACACTCACACGCACGCACGCACACACGCATACAGTCCACTTGTGCAGTCAAGTTCGGTCAGTGCCGTTGTGGAGAACAGTGAAAAGCAGCCAGAGACCGGCCAGGTACGGATCATGCAAAACCCGTAAAGTGAACGAATGGAAAACTTCCGCTTCCGGCAAAGTGTCGGAACAGTGGTGCAGCTTCGGGTTGGGCTGAGCGTGAAGTGAAGAAAAAACACGAAACCCTGCCAGGTGCCAGTTAACGTGACCGCGATATAACACACACACACACACACTTGATTCGGAGGGAAACTGAAAGGGCTGAAAGAAGGGTCCCCAGACATACCGCACGCCATGGAAAATCAAACGCAGAACGCCAAGATCCAATGCAATGGTAGCCAGCCAGTAATGGCAGTTTCGTTCACCCTCAGCGGAATAAATGGCGGCCTGATAATGGGTGCTGACATCGGTATAATAAAAGTTAGTGCCATCCTGGTGGCGCGACCTATTTGGCGAATGAATTGGAAGGGCTGTGGTCAGCATACGGTAAGTTAAAGGCTGTTCATCCTTTGAGGTAGTTTTGGGTATTTTTTTTACTGTCCGGCTGATTTCGGGTAGGCTGAACGAATGGTGGATGGTTTTACATACTTTTTTGTTTCGCTTTATGTGCAACCGTGGACGTGGAGTTCGGTGTTCGTGGTATCCGTATCCGAGGGCAGCGAATATGTTGCGAGCCAGTTTTGCTTTTGTTTTTGAACGAAAAAATTAAATGTAACGGAATAAAAAAAATAGAAAATGTAACATATGGCAGAATAATTTCCCTTTTGGTACTTTTGGTTTCGGTACGAGCGGTAGCAGTTATTGCTGCCTGTGTAGAAACTGTTCAAACTTCAGGTATGAAAAGGAATTTAGGTCATCTTAATAAATGAATCGAGCTCATGTCATCTTAATACTCTAATCACATCGTTCAAATATTTTAAGACGATTATTATTTGTGTTTTGCATACTTTGAGAGGCAATGTATTCTGTTGTTTTTCAAAGTAAAACTAGGTAACAATTAATGTGGTACATAATTTTCAACGTTTTATTTTCCTTTTATTTACATAAAAATTAAATGTGTACCCTCTTTTCTAAATTTCAAACCAACCTTAAAAAATTTCCGAAAAGCTAAATTATGCCGAATGATAAGTTCTGCTCAAGATGGCAATGTCTTTTGTAAATGATAGAAAGCATGAATTAATCAATGTTCTGGGCTCTTTACACAATTTTATATTTTGTTGTACTCGAAAGTAACGGCTAAGCCGTATAGTTTACAATTTTATCATTATTTTACAACAGGAATATCTTAAAATTTCCTTTTCGTCAATATAAGCTTTACAATACATCTCAAAATGGTTAGTACAAAAGCATTCTTCTACAAAACTATTTGTGGTAAAAATGCGCATTACGTTTTGAGCAAAATAAAATAAAATTAAATTAAATGAAGTTGTTGAGGTAAAGCATCAAATACAGGGATTTGTTGTGTTAGCTTAACTTTGTTTGTTTCCTTTATAATTAGTATAAATTATTTATTGATACTTCTATGTTTTTTATTCGGTATAAATGGCTATTATGCTATTATACTTCAATGCGATTTTAGAAGGTATTCTTTTGTGATATCCCTTTGTTTTAAGTTGACGAATAGATAAACAAAAAATTAAATAGAATTACTTATTTTAAATTTGTTTGGTTACCCGATGAAGGCACTGCTAAAAGATCGAAAGAAAATAAGAATCGCTAGAGTATGATACGGCTTTTGCAATACAATCCATGGTATCGATAATACATTGGTTGGATCGTTGACGTTGACCGCAATAAAACTAATTAATTTCCTCTTATACACTTAATACTGTTTGCCATATTCCCTTTTGTACAAGACATACTGTAGGTACTCAAAAAGTGATGGATTTTGTAAACTTTTTTGTATTCTACAGTTTTGCTCTTCTTTCTCTCTTTGAAACAATTTGTTGTGAAGCACGGAATATAAATTAAAAATTAAATGCACAGACATTCGCTTTCTTGCACACCATCATTGAAATTTCAGTTTTTGTTAAAGTAGGTCTGAATCTGCAGGTGCATTTAGTACACCGCTAATACAAGTTCAGTCGAAAACAATTTTTAGTTAAAGCAAACACACACCCACACAAACTGTTCACTCGAGTGCAAAACTGAATCTACTTCTACAAATCCACAAATTAATTCATCCTTCCTGCTGGAAACCTCCCGGCAAGCCGGTTAGTCGACAGACGAACCGTAAAACAATGAACTGCATGGACATGTTTGCATAATTATTGATGCCGTTCTTATGGAACGCCCCCCCCCCCCCGTTTTAACAAATCGAACCCGTCACCCGTCGCTTCGGAGGGCCCTTGGGCAGACGGGCACCCGGTACGGTCACGGACACAAACAACCTGGTGGTAGCTGCAGCAGCAGTTGCTCATTAGAAATCAAACAAACGTTTCCATCCCGAAAACAATGCTGAAACAAGTATGCAAATGCTTTCGTTGCACATCGTTGCCATCTGGCCATGCAGGCTGCACCGTCCCTCCTGAAAGCCAAGCAGCGAAACACACTGGAATAAATTGCCATTTACACTTACTAAATCATAAGCCTTATCGGACCTTATGGCATTGCGGGCAGCCCACTTTTAACCACCTTCGCGTCCTTGCCTGACTGAGGATACCCACCGACACTCGACCGTCTGGCTCGAGACACGAGAACACGAGAGGGAGAGCGAACGCTCGAGACAATTCCCCAAACGGGAAGGGAAATTGCATGCAAGGAACAGTAAATTGAACAAACAACGTCTGCTTTGCCTTATACACCCTTACCTTTCCCTTTCCTTACTGCACGAGCTCAAACACGGAAGAGTTTTCCCTTCTCAATGTTGCACCCGTCTGCGTTCCATGATTCCTTGCCTTTCTTCCACGGATCAACGGTTCGTTTGCAGTGCGGGCACGTGAAATGCTAGGGCCCTGGCACTGGGAATGCATATAAATCTTGTGCTTTAGATCAAGCAGGAAGAACACGGAAAAGGGTGGCAGAGGGCAAAACAGGAAACTCGGGTACCCGGGGTAAGAGTCGCGTGAAAGTCAGAAAATTTATCGTTTCCATTAATTTGTCACAGTGCGATATAATTTAGTGAAGTATTAATTAAGTCCCACCGGTGCTCTATGATTGCTACAGTGTGAGCGGATGAGCTCGGTTGATAAAAAGTTGGCCAGTTGGTCAGAAGGGACCTGTTTGTGCGTGGGATTGCATTGTGCCTTTCTGTTATGCCGGGTTTCTACAAACAACCGCGGTGCAGTGCAGTGGGTGTGGGTCGCGTTACAAAATGCATGCAAAAGTTATGACAGAGTGCTAAGGAAAGGTTCAAAGAAACGGGCGATGGGAAGGGATGATTTATTCAGCGAGAAATGGTCCAATTTTGCAACTAGTTCATTCCTAATGGGTTTACGTTTGATGGTGCATTTGGGGAGTCGCGATATACAATTGTTATTTGTTAGTTTATGAAACGTTTCTTAAACGAAACTATCGCCATTATACATACAGATATGAAAACTTTTTAGGAAATGTGTATAGCAGTAACAATTGTACTTGACTTCATGTAGTTTTAGACGAATGTCTTGGATTAGGATTTTCAGTCTGCTTTTTAAATTAATTAAAGCTTCATAGAGAAACTAAATGAAACTTTATCCTTGTGGTTTGGAAACATAGGTTTGAGACAGTTGTGTTTAAAGAAAAACAATCAGTTTTATTTATTAACATCACTTTGTTTGAATAGTATCACTTTGTAGTAAAAGTACAGCCCAGTGTTGTTATTCATTTTACTGTACAAAAAACAAAAAACTCTCAAAAAATCAAAATTTTATCAAAATGTTATGCTCGTGTCCTTTTCATTAAGAAATGCATTAAATAACAATATGAAACGGGTAGTTTCACCCCTCAATTAATGTGTAGCGCTTCGCAAAGTATTTTTTTCGAAATAATGTCTCATGTCACTCTGTTATGTGTAACTGTACTTGTCATCACACTCTTAACGATGATGGTAATTTTTTTTATACAAATTAGAACAAAAAAAGATAGAGTTAACATAATTTCAAGACACGCTCGCGAAGCAGTGGAAAATTGAATTGTGCTCGGGAAAACTCACTGTATGCACACGGTCTGGCAGGTCAGAACAAGATTCATCCATTCAGTGGCCAGTTCCAGATTAGATTAGATTCTTCTGCTTCGGAAGGAAGTACCCTGAAACTACTCGTTGGATTTAGTGGCACTGGCCATATGTGGCCATATCACAGTTGCGTCCTGATAAATGGCGAGGCAGAATTAATTCTTGAGCTCTTGGCGAACCATGTAAAGGATGTTAGGGATGAAAAAGAATTCGATGGAAAATGACCCATTTTTCCTTGGTGGGACTTTGTTTGTCGTCTAGGAAGTGTGTATATCCCGAGGATCTCAGGAGCGTTTTTAATGCCACTACTTGCTTGTTTATTTGATTACCTAAACTTACTATAAGTAGTCCTACATAACCTACTACACTTCAGTCCTTCTCAAACCTGTGTTGCGGTAAAAGATGGGAATTATCATAATCATCGTCATACTCAATAGATGAAAAATGTCCACTGCTACCTTTACCGTTATGTTTTTAGCGCCTTTTATCGAGGCTTCTGAGCAAATCAATGGAAAGTATGAAATGACTACATATCGTTAAGACAATTAATGGTCTTAGGGAAAGGTAGGTAAAACCGACAAAATAGTTTTTTTTTTTAATATTTTAAACATGAAAAATTCAATCTAAAAAAGTAACCAACAACTGCGTGTCCTTTTTTATATGAAGTTTAATTCTAGAAGCAAAAAAACCTGTTTAATTTTAGAAGCTAAATAAAAAAGTCGGTCTTTTCCACACTGGTAGATGTAATCTTGTTGCTACTGAAAATCAGTATTAAATTCACTGTTTTTGGTTTTTCCGGTAAATTACGTAAAACAACGAAATATATTGTTTGTCAATCAGACATCTGGTGAGCGAACGTTAATAGTATCAATTAAAATTCGTGTATTTAGGGGTTTTAGAAAACACGTACTCTTGGGGGAAAGAAGGTCATTTTTATAGGGAAAGATGTACACAATGATTTGAGCAATTTTATTGATTTGTTGTCATCTGGACTGTCTACCACAAAAAGGTTTCGGAAGTCATGAGATTCTAAGCAGATGAAACAATCTGCAAAAAACAGAATGCCGTTAAAAACTGGTGTTTTTTTTTAAAGTATCCATCTTACCTTGACCAGATCACCATCTTATCTTAAAGTTGCGCAGAATAACGGTTTGTTGTTCCAAAATTTGTGGTCAGGTGAATTATAGTTAAATTAAATACACAAGAGATAACGAATTTAAACGGTGATTAAGAGACGATATTTAGAATATTACCAGACTTTCTAACATTTTGCTTCTTCTTCTTGGCCCGCTCATTGCAGAGCACGTCTGCAAGACATGGCCAGGTCGCCAATCCGTTTCCAGGAAACT